>JBAMIB010296905.1:0-11501 GCA_037177415.1 Kaempferia rotunda | reverse complement strand
CTTCCTAGAGCGAGCTTCCTACCCAGCTTCTCGTCCCTCAAACCACCACATGCGTCATTCTTGCTCCGTTGGTGTACTCTTCAGCAGCTTCGTGTCCCTTGGAAGCGTCGATCTAGTCGACTCTCTTCTGCGCCATCCTTCTCGTCCATCACATCTTTTGCTCGACTTCTTGTGTCCATAAGCTCATGTACACTTAGATACAAGGTTAGAAAATCACAGGACCTAAACCTAACTTGGTTAGTCACATCAAAACCAATTTGGGGCACCAATAAAAGTTAGTCAAAATGGGTCAACCTGATCCAGGGATAATTATACCAACAATCTTCCCATATATTATCAAATATCAAAACTCAGGACTCAAACTTGATCCAACTCAAACATGGTCAACTTGATCTAAAGATAATTGCACCAATACTAACTTAGGGTTCTAACACCCGTGTCACCGCCTCAAGCAACCGCTAGCTGCAGACAACCTCACATGGTCTTCTAAATCAACACGTCCAAGTAAACAAGTAGCAAAAGATGACTTGCTCGTTCTAAATACCCCTCATCACTTACTAATAATTATGATCGGCACCCTCTTTAGATAAGAGAGATTTATTTCTAAGGAATTATTCCTCAAGAATTTAATCTCTCTCATGTAACAATGTATCACTTATGTACCCATTAAATTATGCATACCAACCAATAAGCAATTGTAGCAACTCCACCTTTTAGTAAAAAAATAATAATTAAGTTGAATAATATTGAGTCTAAGGTGACTGTATTGATTTTATAAAAGTTTCCATTACTATTAAAATAAATCAAAAAGCACTCGTTATAGACATCCAGAAGCTAACTTTAAGTAAACCAGCCTAAGCGTGAGGGGAAATTTTCATATCCATCCACACTACACAACCTATGATTTAATGAATAATCAAATGAAAATACATGCATATGACTCAATTTCCTTTTCTAGCACCTCAATAAATGAGCACCAAATAGCCAATAAAACAACAACAACACACGTAACAAAGGACCAGTGCCAAATAACGTACATAGACAACCCGACAAGCACGTGATCATACCCACAACGTGGCGAGCAATCAACGGTCAGGCAACGCCAACGTACGGCTCAGATACCAAACCCAAGAAGCAAACCGTACTCTTCTTAAATATTTAATTATATTATTTTTTTGAAATTTCAAAAAAAAAAAAGTTTATATTTTACTGGAGTCACTGGACTGGTCGGTCTGTGCGGGGCGAAGGATTCACCGTTGAGGAAGGAATCAAGGGGACGAAGGCGACGTCGCATGGATCCGTAGCCGTCGATCGCTGTTTCTTGGCGTCGTCGTCCGTCGAGGTTTTCCTGCCGAATCTCCGTCGTTGGCCACGCCGATCCGCCGATCTCGCTGTTCGTGGCTTGCAGGCGAAATCTTCGTCAGACCTCGCTTCGTCGCGTGCAGTTCGCTCGATCCATCGCTGGTATCTTAGAAAAACATCTCTCTAAATATCTTTCCTTGATTTTTGGTCTTGTGAACTGATCTGGGAATGGCGACATTTTAGTTTGTTGGAAATGAGCCATTTTCCACCGCTCTTTGACCAAAAAAACGTAATCATGGTTTAGTTGCAATGATTTTGTGCATTACTTTCATCTTTATTTTTTGTTTACTATTTTGCAAATTTCATTCGTTTATCTTTCATTTGTTTATGGATTCTGGATCACGGTTGTGTTTGGAAATGATTAATTTTCGTTTACATTGATTTCGATTACGTGCGAGAAAAAACATATGTAGATTTGTTTACCTTCAATGGATTAGATACCATAACAGTAAAACGAAATCACTCTTTTTTGGCAGGTTTCATCCTTAAGATCTTTGTCTTAGAAGATGACTTCCCTGAATTAAGGGTAGTCAGATCGTCTCCATTTTCTCCTTTGTGCTTTCCAATTGTTCAATTCATGGTTGTTTGTGCATCATCTGTTCTCTTTGCTGCTGCACTTGCCTCTGTGATAGGCATACGCTTGAGGGAGAAAAAGTACCTTGCTCTTGCTTTCAACAGCCTCCTGATTCCATGGCTCCCAATTTTGGTAGCCCTGTTCAGACTCAAATGGCGGTTTCAGTTCTAAGCAATGACTGCATTGTGAACCCGAGGAGTGAAGGAAAGACTACTGGTCGAAGGCGTGTGTTTGTTCAGACGGACACTGGCTTGGTCTTAGGCCTTGAACTGGATCGTGGCGACAATGTGCACACTGTTAAACGGAGATTGCAGCTCGCTCTCAATATGCCAACTGAGGAGAGTTCTCTTTCACTGGGTGATGTTGTTTTGAAAAATGATCTCAGTGTTGTGCGGAATGACTCCCCATTATTATTGACAAGGAGCTGCCTGCAGAGGAGTTCATCCACTCCATGCCTCTCGCCGATTGGGAATGATCTTCAGCAAAGTGGAGATCATAGTGATTTTATTGAAATTTTATGCTCGAACAACTGTACCGAGATAAAACTACTTGTTAATGATGCAGTGAAGGGTATTAAGAAAGCCATAGACCCTATTGCAGTTCACAGAGGACTTGGTGGTGCATACTTCTTCCGGAACATAAGCGGTGCAAACATTGCTATTGTGAAGCCAACGGATGAGGAGCCATTTGCACCAAACAATCCTAAAGGTTTTATAGGTAAGGCCCTTGGACAACCTGGGCTGAAAAGGTCTGTTCGAGTTGGTGAGACCGGGTTCAGAGAGGTTGCTGCCTACCTCCTGGATTACGACAACTTTGCCAATGTCCCTCCAACTGCCCTTGTCAAGATCACACATCCAGTATTTCATCTGAATGAAGACATTAGCTCCGAAGGCAGCGTTAAGGCTTCTTGTAGGAAGATAAATGCTACCAGCAAAATTGCTTCAATGCAGAAGTACATTCCACATGACTTTGATGCTAGTGATCATGGCACCTCAAGCTTCCCTGTCACAGCGGTGCACAGGATTGGGATACTTGATGTTAGGATCTTCAATACTGATAGGCATGCCGGGAACCTTCTGGTGAGGAAAATTGATGGTAATGCTGGTAGGTTTGGGGCTGTGATGGAATTAATCCCAATTGATCATGGTTTTTGCTTGCCTGAGAGCTTGGAGGATCCTTATTTTGAATGGATCCACTGGCCACAATCATCAATCCCTTTTTCTGAGGAAGAGCTCAAGTATATTAGGAACCTTGACCCATTTAGAGATTCTGAGATGCTCCGAATGGAGCTACCTATGATCCGAGAATCATGCCTTAGAGTGTTGGTACTCTCAACAACTTTTCTCAAGGAAGCAACTGCATTTGGA
The DNA here is from genome assembly GCA_037177415.1 of Kaempferia rotunda. Lineage (NCBI taxonomy): Eukaryota > Viridiplantae > Streptophyta > Magnoliopsida > Zingiberales > Zingiberaceae > Kaempferia > Kaempferia rotunda. The sequence goes on along the minus strand of JBAMIB010296905.1, from coordinate 8,198 downwards.
CTTTACCTTGCCGAGATCGGAGAGATGATGAGCAGGGAATTTAGTGGAATGGAAGAGGAGCCAAGTGAGTTGGAGGTTATCTGCATTGAGGCAAGAAGGTTAGTGGCAGAAAGAGAGGCTTTTTCTCCAAAATGTGATTCTCCAGATGATGAAGGCATTCAGTTTGACCTTGACTATGAAGATAATGATGCATTGATGCAAGAAACATCCCCAGTCAGCCACTGTGTATACAGAGGAGGTATTTCTAGAAATCTACTATCAAAATTAGAAGAAAGTGTAGAAGACGAAGAGGAACTTGATGATGAAAATGAAGATGAAGATCTGGAAAAAGCTAATTGTTTGCCACCATTTGAGGCTGGCCATATTCCAGATGTTTCAAAGCTGTCCATGTCACTGAAGGGAGTAAGCATTGCTAGAAAAAGTCAGCGGTATCTTGCAGGTTTTCCAAAATCAAGCCTGTCAAAAAGTAAAACCAGTAAAGGCAATGACAGCGGCAGGTTTAAGGGTGGTGGGTACAGGAGTGCAAATGAGCAGCTTCCTGCAAGTGTGAGTTTTGTGAAGCTCTCGGACATGGGAGAGGCAGAGTGGACTGCCTTCCTAGAGAAGTTCCAGGAGTTGCTGCCAGGTGCATTCCAAGGTCGGAAGTGCAGTGCTGCTGCTCGCCTGAAGCAGAGGTTTGGCACTTCATGCCAGTTTTGAGTAGGAATTTTGAGGAGAATGTGAAGAAGGTTTGTTCTGCATCAGTTATTGATGTCATTGGCCATGCCTTCTCTGGTAGCAGTGCAGGTAATTAAGAATGTAAGATTTAGAATAAAATCATTTCATGATGGTGCCATTCTACTGAGGTTGTGGAAGTAGTCTGTCCTATCTTGAAATTAGCATCTTTGTATAACCTTTGAGTGATTAGACTTGTTCTGTGTTAATTTGAAAGTGAATTTGATTGCCAATTTATTCTTTATGCTATTCTTTTACATTTCGATATTACTAACATATAAAAAGCAAGAACTTGAGTCTTGCTTGTTGCTTTTGGTAACCTTAGAAAAGGGTTACTTGTGCAGGTCCAACCATATTATCCCTGTTGCTTTTAGTAGACTAAATATGGATGAACAATGTTGCAGCTTTAGTGTCGAAGATTTAAAGGAACACTAACTCATTAAGCATGTTTATTTTTGTTAGGCATATAATGCAATGTAGTAGATATTCATGAATAAATATGTCATTAATAGTATGGATACTGATTGTTAAAATGCTTAGAAATTTTTGAACCATTGTGTAATCATTGTCTACCTCTTGCAAAATCATGAGAATTTGTTTCAGGCACAGATAATTGTTGTTATGTTTTCCTGGTTAAAACTTAAAAGTGCTATGTCTATCGCCAGTTAATTATGAGAATTTGGAAATAAAATTTAAATAAGCGATTTACTTGATTATGAGAAGTTATGGATGGATCATATTCAGGAATTTGATCCAAAATAGTCAATTCAACTAATTCAATTTATTATTTTGGTGCCATCATCTGCATTAACAGTGCACAGCATGACATTGAACAAGATTGGAAGGTCTTAATTAAAAATTGCTGATGTATCTTCCCAATCAATCACCAGTATCCATAATTTCATATATTAATTGTTCATCTGCTTAGATGTTGCATATCCATGTGCCTGAATCATTTGAACTATTTCTCTTACTCTTTGCTGTGTCTTTGTCAATAATAATAATATATCTCAACTCCAACTTGGTTTCTTATGCAGTCTGTGGCCATATATAATTAATCAATTTATAAAGGCAAAAGTTTAAGATAAGCAATAGCAATTTATAATCAATTAACTAGCCACTGAAAAAAAAAAATTGATGTGATAAACCCTTGGAAAAGACTCCCAAAATTTAGAATTTTTTGTTAAGACAGAGGGAGAGGAACAAGATTTTGGTTGATGAGGAATGAGTTCAACATTTTGCTTATTCTTGCAAGTTTACTTCATGTGCATAAAAAACTGATATTGACTTGGTAAATTAGTGACAAATTTTAAAATTCAAAGTTGATCTTGAGAAGCTAAAGGGTTGATGGTCTATGTACTTGTTTAGACTGAGTAAATTTAATAAACAAGAGAATTATTAAACTAGATCAAAATCGAGGCCACTGACCTTTCACTGAAAAAAAATAGCAGTTTAAAAATAACTTGTAGCTGTAACTAAGTGAAGTCAACCTTGAGGACTAGGTAATACTTGAGTTGGTGACTCATTCAACAATGACTTATTCTTAAAACCTTATCTTGATGAATCCAGAAAACAGATTTGATCAGTTTATTTCTTCTGAAGATGAAAGGACATTAGTTCTTCAGAGAGTGAGATGCTGCAAGTCCTGAAACTCATCCAGAGATTCAATTAAATGTCTGTAAGTATCTTCTCCAACCTCTCATTCATTCACTCTCTGTCCTTTTCTCATGTTTCAATTATCTATATTTTGATTGGCAAAGCTTCAAAACCAGCTCCATCGAGCCAAATGTGTAAATTCCATGTTCATAAAAACAAAAAATTTGTTTTCTTCCATGATGAACTTGATTAGACATTTTTCCTTGTGATAGATCACAAGTTGAATATATTTCCATTAGTTACCTTTTTCTTTCAGCATTATCTGATATATGATTTTAGCTGTTGCTGATCATACACAGCAACCAAATACCATGGAGCCAGGAATGGAACCACAGGTCCAAGAAAATACTTCAACAAGCAGAACTGAGTTCTTAGTGTCTTTGTCATCTATAGTTGACGCCATGAAGGAGCTCATTACACGGTGTAGCAGCAGTGACCAAGCGAGCATGGATGGTGAGCTCCAAGCCCTTGCCAAACAACTAGAGGCAGTGATCAGAAGCATGGCAGAGGATGTCAGCAAGATTCCATTTTCTGATTTCAAGAACCAATTCAGCCAACCAGGACAAATTAATGAAGGGAAAAGCCCAGTTTCAGCATCTCAGAGGGAGAATAATTATGAAGATTTCATCATAGGCATACACGAAGGCACGCAGAGAAACAATGCCAAAGCATCATCGGATATTCTTCCTCCATCAGCAGAAACTCTCCAACCAGCTTACCAAGGCTTTTGCTGTCCATTGACAGAGAAAATTATGAATGATCCTGTCACCATAGAAACTGGCATAACATATGAAAGGGAAGCCATTGTTGAGTGGTTCACGAGGTCCTCAGAATATGTTATCTGCCCAACAACAAGGATTGAGATCAAAAGTACATGTTTCTGCAGTAACCTAGCTTTGAAGAGCACAATCGAAGAGTGGAAGGAAAGGAACGAGGTGATGAGAATACAGATCGCGAGCAGTTCTCTGTCGTTAGCTGCTTCAGAAGCCATGGTTTTGGATGCACTCAAGGAGATGCAACTTTTAAGCCAACATAATAAACACAAGGGGCATATGCACATTATTGGAATCACACAGCAAGTAGCGCAGCTTCTAAGTCATGATAGTATGGTTGTGCGGTGTGAGGCAATGCATCTTTTGCGCTCACTGGTGGAGGATGAAGACGGAAAGGTTTATAATCTTCTCTTGTGGTTGTAGTTGAATGCTAAATCGACTTAATTTTCTTCAATGATCGATGGATTATATTTTGCAGGTTATTGTTGCAAGGACAAGAATCCTCACAAGGACAGTCAAGATGCTGTCCAGCTACAATTCTTCAGAGAGGCATGCAGCTGTTAAATTCTTACTAGAGCTTTCAAAATCTGAGATGTTCTTGGACAAAATCGGTCTAACACCCGGAGGAATCTTGATTCTGATTACGATGAAGTACAATAAGGAAGCTGATCCTTTAGCTGCAGAAAATGCAGAAGATATTTTGAAGAACTTGGAGAAGTTGCCATTGAATATTAGGTGTATGGCAGAGAATGGATTTATGGAACCCCTTTTGGACCACCTCATTGATGGTAAGTAGCATTTTAAGTCTGAACCCTCTAAATTTTCGTCAAAACTACAACTATGACAACTTCCCGGGTCACTAAATTGCATCGGCATGGTACAGGTTCAGAAGAAGTGCAGATGGATATGGTGAGCTACCTCGGTGAAATACCTCTCGAGGATGACATGAAGTATAATGTGGCAGAGAGAGCCTCCAATACCCTAATCCAAATGATCAGTAGTGGCAACCCTGTCATCAGAAGAGAAGCATTCAAAACTCTAGTTCAAATCTCGTCTCATCCTCCCAACAGCAGGATACTCATTGATGCAGGCATCACCCCGCTCATGATCGATGAAATATTTTCACGCAGAATCCACAGCGAGTCCCTGGATTCCCAGGAAGAAGCTGCTGCAATCCTTGCCAACATACTTGAATCAGATGGAATTGATTTCTCCAACATAAAAGTGAACAAGAATGGCCACACCATCAGCTCACAGTACTCAATTTACAACCTTGCCCACCTTCTGAAGTGCTCGATGGCGGAAAAATTAGGTGTGAACATTGTTAGAATCTTATTTTCGCTCACAAAGCTCTCAAAGACTCTGGCCACCGTCGTGTCAGTGGTAAAAGAGCTCGAGGTAACCCAAGCCATCATTGAATTCCTCAATTCTCAATTGGAAGAGCTCGTAACTGTTGCAGCAAAGTTGCTCATCGCCCTTTCATCTCACATAGGAGACACCATAGCAAGTGGTCTCACCAAGACTCAAGGCCAACCAGCGGGCCTAATCAAGAACTATGACAGCAAGCAGATTTCCGAAAAGCAAGCTGCATCAGCCAACCTAATCGCAAAGCTCCCGCACAGGAGTGCACCACTCAATTTAGCTCTCCTTCACCAAGGTACGGTACTGGTAGTTCTCAGCAGGATACAAGAAATCCAGAGAGGCAAAATACGGGCCAGCAGCATGAGGCTCACAGCGCACTACTTGGAAGGCCTGGTGGGCATTCTTGTGAGGTTCACCAGCAGTTTGCTTGACCAGGAGATACTTCAGATGGCCATGTCAAGGGATTTAACATCCGTGTTTGCAGATTTACTTGTGAGGCCATGTGGAAGCAGTGAAGTCCAAAGGTTAGCAGCTGTGGGGCTTGAGAACCTCTCGTCTCAGTCACTAATACTATCGAAGCCTCCTTCAGAAGTGAGGAAGCCCTCTAGACCAATAAACATTTTCTCCAAATCCAGATCGGTCACTAACCGAGAAGGTGGTAGGATGGTGTTAACTTGCCCGGCACACCGGGGAGTCTGCTCCTCAACCACCACCTTCTGCTTGCTGGAATCCCATGCTGCAGAGAGGCTGCTGGGTTGCCTCGACAATGAGAACCCCAAGGTCGTAAATGCAGTACTGTCAGCCATCAGCACGCTCTTGGATGACAGCGTGGAGGTGACGGGGAGTGTGAGGGCACTGAGTGAACTCGGAGCAGTGGAGAGTGTGCTTAGGGTGTTGAAGGTGTACAGGGAGGAGGAGGTGCTTCAGAGGAGTCTCTGGCTGGTAGAGAGGTTCTTGGAGAAGGGGAACGAGCAGCTCTGCAGGGAGATCTACGGCAACAAGGTGTTGTCGACAATGCTGGTGTCAACCTTTCATAAAGGGGATGGCAACACCAAGAAGATGGCTGAGAACATTCTCAGGCATTTGCATAGAATCATGAACTTCTCCAGTAAGAGTTTTGTTATGTGATGTGTTGAGTTCACTTCGATAGCTCTGATATCATTTGATGATGTTAATAACATTTCTTGTGCTCTTTCTTTCTGTGAATCCTCTATTTGAATTTCGTGGTGTTCTCTTTCAGTAAATGCTAACAAGTGTTGAGCTTAAAGTGTACGGCATTACATTATCAATGGATGATGGACAAAGTCGCTAGATTCTCAAACCTAGCTGATGTTTTGAGACCAGGCTTTGGGTAGCTTGGTCGATGCAACTTACCCAAAGTGGAATAAGCAGAGAATGGTTTAGATTCTTGAGTTTAACAAGAGGAGAATCTATGAAGTAAAGTACAGCTAGATTCTTGAACATGGCTTATAGTTTGATTCCATGGGACTAATAAGAGGAGGATTCGGGAACAAAAGTTCGATGGCGGTGTCTATTTCACTTGAAACAGGACTACTGCAGAATTTATATTTGGGGACCAGTTAGTAATTTTAAATAATGAAATAACAAACTTGCAGGTGTGGCCTCCATAACCAGCCCTTCTCTTGGATTGAGTCAGATCGCAGTATTGTGTTATTAAACAATGTTCAATATTATCGAGACCCTATATCGAAACTAATAGAGGGTTGCATGCTTGACAGGGCGAAGTGATTGAGCTGCAGCCATAGACACACCACAGAAAACCTTCCCCTCCTCCCATGCTTGTTCTTTGAAGGAAATCACACGAAGCCTTCCTTACGACCAAGTAAGATTATACAGCACCTAAGAGAACCTAGACATAATATAAAATCAAGTTTTAAATATTATCTCTTGAAGGAAGTTTTGTCACAAAAATAAAGTAATTATCATGTGACTTGAAGGTCATGGATTTGAGTTGCGGAAGTAGTAGCTTTTTGCAGAGCAAAATAAAACAGTGTATAATAGAACTTTTTCCGAGACTTCGCATTAGCGAAAGTTTTATGTACCAAACTATCCTTTTTTATCTCTCTTCTCCTCTTCTTCCCAAGTCAAACAACTCAATCACCATGAAACAAGCATTAAACCATTTGCTGTCCTCTTCTACTACTACATTTTCTACTAGGCCTTCTAGTTTCTGATCAAAAACAGTGAGGGAAAAAAAAGGTTTGCCTCCTTTTTGACAACAAAGGTGTTATTTTGGTCAATGAGCGTGATAATGAATATGAACTACATGAAAGAAATTAAAAACGATCAAATAAAAGTCAATATATTGTAATGGTGTGGGAAACATGTGTGTGTTACTAATTTGTGAGTTTGTGGACTCTGTCACCTCCATTTTCTCATGTCAAAACAAAGAGTCAATGCATGTTGGAGTGCACATTGAATGTGAAGTTTATGTGCTTCAAGTGCATGCTTTTGTTACATGATAAGTGCACGAAAGAGCCTTTCCTTTGCGTTTAAATATATAAGCGGAGGTTCTTGTGAAGAAAGATCCATGTTTGGCATACAATATTTAAAATATATATATATATATATATATATTAGTGCAATAGGAAGTCATGAACAACCAAATTGTCTAACTTCTACTAGGATGAAAAAAATATCAAAAATTCGATATACCATAGATACTATCGAAATATATCGAACTATACTGATTTCAAGGTTTAAAATTTTGACCCGTGCCGATGTTTCGATCCCGGACCGGAACGATACGGTTTCAGTATCGTTTCGTGTCGTGCCTATATATATATATATATATGTCACGCCCCGAGGCCAGACGAAAATCCGGCAACATCTCCCCTGTACCAGTGATAATCTGAATCCTGAATACATACATATCTCACCTCGACCAACACGGCCGGAATAAACAGATAAAAATAAATAACATTCCACGCAATTTTTATATATATATATATATAAAGAAATAAGCATCACCACGCAGTTTAATATTATTCTACTACTGACAAAAAGAAAACATCGCAAATCCATAATCCTACTCCACTACAAACGGAAAACAACACAGCGAAAAACAAACGACGTGGGTAGCTGACCTAAAGCTCGATATATAAATTCACAATGACAAACCAACGCAAGTCTAACATAATTGTAGATAATCTAACAAGTACCAAACCAAAAACCAAGGAAAACCATAACGCTAGGGGGGAACTGGCGACTGGACACTCCTGACAGCATCAACCTGAAAATATATCAACGAAATGAGTTCAAAAGAAAACCCAGCGGTTATCATTAGATATGCAGAGTATACAACATCTATCAATAACATCATGCAGTATAGTATCATGAACAAGGAAAGGGTATGCTAACTAAAATGAAAAAAAAATACTGTACTTAACAGGGTATCATAAGCTAACATAAGTAACAAACCATGACTGTCTCCTGTATGCAAGAAAAGCATATGCAACCCACAAATGTGCAGCAATCACACACAAATATATTTACGAAAAATATGCATATGATGCAAATGACATGGGTCACCCCTGACACGAGTCAGCCATCTCCATGCGATGGGAGGTCAAGTTGGTAGGGCTCTGACCACTGTGCATTCTTCCATCACTGCTCCTGATGAGAGACCGAGTGGATAGGATGCTGTCGGTGTACACCTATCCGCCTACCCCA
>JBAMIB010296584.1:0-11505 GCA_037177415.1 Kaempferia rotunda | reverse complement strand
TCTCCGCCCTTAAGGAGATTGTTAGTGCGCTTCAACTGTCTTGGAGTAGCGATCCTCTAATCGCGATCCAAGTAAATCCATTGTGTCTGCCTCTTTCCCTTTTAGTATTTCTGGTTTAGTTTTTATTTGTGTTTGATCCTTGGTAAGGGTCTTCAAGAGCAAATACCCTTCTAATTTGGGAGATAATATTTTGGGTACCATCCGCTCCATCGGCATTATCTAGCAGTTGCTGGTATTCATTTGGAAAAGTCACTCTCTATTGTTTCCATGCAAGCTTTTCTGCTTCACCTAGTAGGTTTTCAATAAATTCAGCCTTGCTTCTTGGGTCAGTGAAGCTTTGCAGGGATATCAAGATTTTTATAATAGACTCATATCCCACTAATATACTTCGCCTACTTGACGACGCAACCCACCCTAAGGCAAGCTTTGAAAGACGTAATGCAGGGAGTACAAGCCCAGGGGCCATTGTACCCCATCCCATGGATGACTTTCTTAGCGACCCGGACGGGTACTATGAATATAATGGCGAATATTCAACGACACTCCGTGAAAGTGATACTGACGCTGATGACTTCGGTGGGCTTCTACAATATTATGCCTAGCTTAATGCCACTCCGGATGAATGGACCAATCCATTCGCAGCAGAAGGGGTGGGGGCGGAAATTCCTCTGAGGATTCCTCTGAATTACTCTACTCTGAGGATTGCTTAGAATTACCCTACCCTCAGAGGCCTCCTCATCAAGAAGTCATCGCAGCAGGACAAGAAAGTTGGAATATGGAATACCCCCAGCTAGCGAAATTACAGGAGAAAGTATATTCTTCCTCCGCCATTTTGGAATACAGGCCCCCAACAAACACTACTATGGGCCCTATCAACTACCCCCGGCAACATCTTGTCTCGGTCCTCATTAACTCAAGAAGCACACATGATTAATCACTAAATTTAGAATGAGATGAGAAGCAAAATTTTTGGGCAAGGATCACTAATTGAGAATGACTTCAAAGGATTAGGTTTAGCCCAGGGATCTACATACTACTAGGCAAAGAAGGTATACCAGTTAATTTCCTTATTCATCCCCTAACAGGATTTGTTTTCATATCAGGGACTAGATGGTTGAACATGTTTGGTCCTAACCTTATGTACTTCAACATCAGGAGCCTAGAATTTACAACACAGGGATAGTAAGTATGTTTAAAGGCACTTGACAACGATCAAAGCAGAACCCCCTTAGAAGATGGGCATGACCAAAACACCAAATAAGCTGAACTCCAATTGCCCATGGACAAGTCCTATCCTTATGACCATAGTAGAATCATCTAATTCAATTCTCCATTTTGATAATCCTCAAATTCTCTTAAACTCTATGACTGGAAAGATTTGGTCCGTGCAAGAAAAGTTATGTACTGAAACAAATTACCATGCAGACAACAGATAAAATGTAGAACAGCAATTTGCATGACAAGAGGCTGGGCAAAGAATGACTACAGATACAAATTCGCAATCTACTATGAATACGCAATAACATAGGAATTTGAGAAGACAACAAATAGATATATACGGAACCATCGACTACAAGATTAAGTAATCAACATTATGGAAAAAGGTAATTACCAAATGTCTTCGGGGAAACCATACTTGATAAGCTCCTCGTTCTCGTGCTTGTCCAACCCCATGAAGATGGTGTAGTCCCCAACATCCGGGCGGGCCTTGAAGTAGAAAACCATCCTTGCCTCTAGCTTCCAATCCTCGTTTACTGCAAACCAAAAACAGGTAATCTAGTAACCTAACCTACCCTCTCGCCGCTCTTGGATTAAAATCGAAGTAACAATTTGAAAAAAGGGTGCAAAGATTAGGGTTTCCGGGTTTGAAGGGGCAGAGATTTATCACTTCCTGGTCGCGTAAGCGAATCGAATTCGCCAAGGGTGGGTCAGGCCAACGGAATCAATCGGGAATAGGGTTTGGTGGAGGTTTGGGGATGAGAAGGAATTGGGAGGAATTTGTTCTTCCCTATCAATAATGGTACGTTTGGTTACATGTAATCTGCCTTGTAATGTAATCTGGATTACATTAAGAGGTCGATTACTTTGTTTGATATTAATATAATCTCATAATGTAATGTAATGCAACCTACCAAACGTAGTCTAACAGGTTTGAACAATGCTTGATAAAAGCCGTATCTAATGGGGACTAAATTATAGGGTTTAAAAAATAAGTCTCCATTTTAAATCTATTACCATTTAGTGACTTGAGTTTTTGGTTAAATAAAACATTCTGTTCCAAAATCAAGAATCAAGTTTTTACTATATTTTTATGGGGCCCATTAATATCTAGTTACCATGACTATATTTCTATACGAGCAATAATACACTCCAAGAAAAAATTCAAGTAAATCCTTAAAAAAAGACACATAATGATGAAATTCACCATTTCACTTTTTGTGGGCTCTATCACTTCATGTGTCTTTCTTAAGGGTTTCCTTGAGTTTTTTTTTCTCTTTACAAATTATTTCTCTTCCTATACACATATATATTGTAACGGGTGAGTTAATAAACTTATTTTTCAGGTTTATCATTAGGATGCCCTTATTGGGTTTATGATTTGGATATGGTAGGTAACGTGGTAAAAATAAATCTAACGGGATGCTCTCCAATGGAATGTTTTTGAGAGGTTTGTGAAATAAAAAAAAGTAGAAAAAAAATTGAACCATTATGGGCATGAGTTTTGATGTTTTTAGTTTAAAAATATTAGTGAACATTTAAATCTATTTTTTTTTAATTAATCATGTGAGTAAAGTTAATAATTAATTAAGAATGAGGGTTGAAGTTTGTATTTTTTTTTAATTCCGGAGAAAATAACATGTTTTTATATTTATGATATGACATATTAAAAAATTATATATAAAAAAAAACTCATTTAGGAGATGCCCTAGATACACCTTTAATTTTCCATCTATTTTTTTTTGGGTCGCTTCCGTCGGTCACCCGAGAGTCCATACGTAGGGTCGAATAATCACAGAGATCCTCTGGTCCATAATTTATGGATCACTTGGTTCCTTTAATATTTATCATTGGATCAGATCATAGATCCATGTATGAGTCCTTTTTAATACGATCCAATGATAAACATCAAAAGAACCTCAAATTGTGGAACGATCTCCTCTCTGTTTTTCACCCATGTCCAATATGCTGGTCGTTCCGTGGGCCCATGCGGCGAGCCCTTAACGATTTCCCCAGCAAATAACGGGGGCGAATAAATTTCTGATTTATTTCACCCCGAAACGAAACCTGCCAAGTGGGGTGTGCTGGAGCTGCTGGCTCGCTGGATCTGTTCGAGAGCTCCGGGAGCGCTGTGCGAATGGTTAACCCTAGATCTTCGTCCTCGTTTCGTCTTCGCCGATCTCGTTTCGTGGTTCCTCCGTCAATTTATCGCTTCGCGTTGATCCTCCTCGCCTTCTCCGTCTTCCTCTTCCTCGCATCTCAGAGGCAGATTCCCGTGTTCGACCGGGGTCCATCGCTGCCTCAGAAGTCCTCGGTACGCCATTCTGTGTTTTAAGCCTTTTACCTTCTAAAAGAGGAAAGCTTCTTGAGTGGATTTCGCGGGGGGTCTGACATGGGAATGACTTTTCAGTATAGAAGTTTGATATATTCGTTTAGTTGTTGAAATAATTGTTTCGTGTAAGCATCGCCTTGTGGAAGTACTTATCCAGTTAACCTCAGTATTGTTCTAGAGAGTTGATCTTGTTTTCGTCCTATGCTGGCGTTCTTTTTTGATGTATGCCTACTTTTAATATCTCAATATACTTCATGTGTTTCATGATTGATTTTTTTTTCCCCTTCATTTTTTCCATATAAATCTCGGTATTTATCTCTTCCGAGATACAATTGCACGACTAATTTTGATTTTTATTTATCAAGCATATTTATTCTGGCTACTGTCATCTCTGCCCCTTCAATTGCTCCTTCCTTTTGGAACAGGAATTAGAAGAGCGACTATGGGATTCTGCTTCTGGTTATGGATACCGTCCTTGTGTCAAGCCAACCCATAAATATGCAGGTCTCTTTATCTCTTATAGTTGAACTTTGTTGAATTGCAAATTCATGTGGCAGTACTAGGTCATGCATTAAAGTTACAGTGAGAAATGCAGCTGCGGTGATAATTTTAGATATAGCTATAATTAATTCAAGGATTAAACATATACCTTAGTTTGGACAATAAGATGATTGAACCAATACATTAAAATGTAAATAAAAAATTAGAGGAAATTCTAATAATTGATTCTTCGACTATCATAAGCTGAGATGCAACTCTCGTGTAAGTCTAATTCGGCTACATACTCATAAAAGATATAACTGGGCCCTAACACTCTTGAGCACCAAAGGAATAAAAAGTTGAGGAATGAGGAAAAATTGCTGTTTCCTTTTATTCCAAGGTGATCAAAGTCCTCTTAAATAGAGAAAGCTCAAACTTGGGCCAAATAAGATTAGGCCATAGTTACTCTAACTTAGGTACGACCACTGAGTTTCCTATATGATTGTTCCTAAAAATCTGTGCACATGATTATGGCTAAATCAAGTGTTTGCTTGGAGGGTCAATCTCCAACATGTGTATGATGGTGGTAAATGAAGAGTCCTTGTATTATTGAACTGGGCACAACCAATGCGGCACATGATTGTGTGCCATGACTTATGATTGGACACAACCAATCAAAATTTTTTGAGCCAACTCTTAGGTTGATGGCAATTTGTGGATGACATTATCACTCAATCATACTATCCATTCAAAGTTAATTACATTACTGGATAAGTTTATCAATTGGCAATACTTATCTGTTTAGACTAAATATACCCTCTCTAAAATTTTGGGCCTATTTTGAAATAACTAAATAAATTCGAAATTGTTAGCTAGCATTTTGAGTTTCTATGGAAATTCAAGGTTTCAATTTAAGCCATATATATATATAGTAATTTCTGATACTTTGGATTGTAGTGGAACTTTTGCATTTTTTCCTTTCTAATTTCTTTTATTATTTAGTTAATGAATTGTTATAGCATGTCTCTTATGCCAGCTCCCCGGAATCAGAAGCACTACTTAACTGTCAGAAGTAATGGAGGACTCAACCAAATGCGCACTGGTGTATGTTGACAAAAAAATCTTCTTATTCTTACACATTCTTTTTTAATTTGACATGGTACATACTACAGAGCCTTAGCTTCAGCTACTCTTAGTCTTACGTTCTTCTTTTTCCCCCCATTAGTCTCCTGGGGCTTTATGGCTGGATCAAGCAGACTTAAATGACTGATCGGTATTTAGTTTGGTTTAATGTATCATAATGTTGACAAAAATAGCTGTGAAGTTATGGAAATATTCACGTAGATATTGTTATACATATAGGAGAAGATCAAAAATCTATTTATTTGCCCTGTCATCAACTTGAAGGTTTGTTCGCTGACTGGAACAAGCAAAGCCATGGTTTTTTTTTTTTCATGTTGATTAGTGTGGGCCATGCTAGGATCTGTCAAAATTAGAAAGATCTATAATTTGAGAACCGACTATTTCTGTCTAAATGCTACTCTTTTTAAAGATCATCCATACATGTACTTTAAGTGAGCCTGTTAGCAGTATATGAATTGGAAGGTTAATTGTGTGACACCATCCACCACTATAACGTTTTAGGAGCTGTTTGTGTCTTTGACACTTAGGTAGACAAAAGTCAACTGGTGCAACTGATCACATGTTCACGCCAATTGAAAATCCAAAAAGTGAAAGAAGTTCAGCTACTGCAAAATCTTTCCTCTGTGCATTTGCCCTAATGTCTTATATGTTGCATACTGTAGATTTCCTCCAATCTTCAATTCCTTATTGGTATCTTCTCATTTTGTCATGATTGATCTATTAATTTGTAAAATTTTCTTGACGAATGATTTAACCTTGGCACACATGGTTGATTATCTTATATTTAGTCTCATATTTAGTTCTGATCAGCTTATTGAATAGCATATAGCATGTGGAGTTGATAAGGATGCCTTGATTGCAGATTTGTGATATGGTTGCTGTTGCTCGCTTGATGAATGCTACATTAGTAATTCCACAGTTGGATAAACGTTCTTTTTGGCAAGACACTAGGTCTGCTCTACAAAAGTTGCACATCTGATTTATAGAAAATAAATACATGGCTTATTACAAAAATGCTTTATGGATTGCAGCACCTTTTCTGATATTTTTGATGAGTCTCACTTTATTAAAGCTCTAGAGAGTGATGTACACATTGTGAGTGAGTTACCAAAGGAGATGGAATCAGCTCCAAGGGCTCGTAAGCACTTTACTTCTTGGTCCAGTGCAAGTTATTATGAGGGAATGTCACAAATGTGGAAGGATTATGAGGTAGATTCTTTTTAAATGTGCATATTATTCCAAATGACTGTTTTTTTGATAGTTTACAACTGAGGAATTTTAGATAATCTATTAGCAGCCATTCTTTTGCTGAATATTCTGTCACTATCAGTGAGGGGTTCATTTAGACTATTTCATGGTTTTCTCTTACCTTTTTTTTTTACAGTGACAATCCTTTTATTTAGTGAAAATTTGCTTTGAGATATACAACTACAAAAAAATACTAACTATATTTAGTTGTGAAAAACTATGGGATTCTGCCGCCTTAACAAGTGTCTTTATTGTTATTATTATTATTTTCTTTTATCATAATCTTCTGTAGAACAAAATTCTACTTTCCTCTTTTACATTTTTAATAAGTTGACACAAATATCAAAAAACAAGTGACCAACTGTTTAATTCAGGCAGGCCGATTGTTTAGGTTTCCCCAGGTTATTCAGTTTTCTTTCTAGTCATGGATAATTATCATTCTAGTTGGCTTTTTAGCTAGGCACCTTAGCAATCTAAAAGATAACTTGATTAATAACTGAGTTGGATGATTGATGCAACATCAGGACAAACAAAGTTCATTAAGATGATAACTAAATTTATTAAAGTGAAAGATCCTTAAACACGGGAAATTGGGCTTCTTTTAATGACCTCATGATCAAACTTGGACAAAAAGTAAATGAAAAAAATAAACCCCATAGGAATTTGGTAAATAAACAACCTATTCTTGAAATAACTTGCTCACAGAACAAGAATTAGAATTATCTAATTTGTTATGGCAAACTAGAATAAAATCTTACATATTTTAGAAACTTATAAAATATAAACTTCCTAAAGAGCTCAATTTCATAAAGGAGATTGAAAAACTACTTTTAGATGTAATGGAGTGGTTGTTTTTGGCAAGTTTAGTGAACCTTTTCCAGCAATGGATAACTGCTGACACTAGGTTCCTCAGTTTTCTGCTCCATTGATGCCCGGTAATTCTTGCCATCTAACTTATGGTTTGTGATCTAGATTGCCCTTCACTGAAGGACTATGAAACCACTATAGATGGGACAGATTCAGATGTGATTGAAGATGGCACATACTGATTTCTGAGTCTTCTTTCTGGAAGTCATCATCATGTGACTTCAAGCGAGGAAGGGGAAAAAATGGATAGGATAATAGATTCAAGGTATTGATAGAGAATGATTTTCTTCTCGTCATCTTTATAAAAGGGAATTACAACATATGTAGACAATGAAAAAAATCATCTGTCTTAAAGAAAGGAACAAAATAATCAAGAAACAAAATAATTTAAAAATCAACTTTCTAAAAAGCCAAAAACAAAATACTAACTATCTCCTACAAATTAAATATCTCTTAAATAGAATGATTTAGAGTATCTTCTTCCAAATAAAATGATTCAGAATATCTTCTTCCAAATAGAATGAATGGGAATAGCTTATCGAAGACATTCCAAAAGACAATGATTCTACAAAATCTGTGTCAAAACATCCTTATGGCTGCTTCAAGAAGTTCCATCTGAACCTTGGAGTTGGTCTTTTGGGGATATGTTGCTATGGCTTGTGACTACAGGGGTTGTTTAATTATCAATGTTGATTTTTCTATCCATAAACATTGTTTTGATCTTGGTTGACATCTTGTCTCACTTTCCGGATTCAGTATGATGGCAAATTAAGACTTTAGCTGGTGTGTTGATATAAATTTATATCATAATACCTTTCAGGTCATTCATGTCCCCAAATCTGATTCCAGGCTAGCAAACAATGATCTTCCTGTTGATATTCAAAGGTTGCGTTGTCGTGCTATGTATTATGCCCTCCGTTTCTCAAATCCCATAGAAAGCCTTGGAAAGGTCTGAAAAGGCGTAATATCCTACAGCATTTAGTTAATTAAGTATTTTCCTTAATAGTTCATTCAGTCAATATTTTTCGTATCTTGTAAATTAGGTTCTGAGACTGCATGCTGCTGATACAACAGAAGCTAGTGGAACGGCTGAAGTCACATGGCCCATATATCGCTCTTCATCTGCGTTATGAGAAGGATATGCTGGCTTTTACTGGTTGTACCTTTGGTCTTACTGATATTGAAGCTGGAGAACTCAAAATTTTGAGGTTGGTGATGCTGTTTGTCATTATTTTTGGTATACTGTTATATGTTTATGAAGGCTACATACTGTTCCTAGGGAGAATACAAACCACTGGAAGATGAAGGGTATAAATTCAACTGAACAAAGACTAGGTGGTTTCTGCCCTCTGACTCCCAAGGAGGTCGGTGTCTTTCTGCATTCTATGGGATATCCGTCATCCACATGGATTTATATTGCAGCTGGTGACATCTATGGTGGTGAAACGTACCTTTCCAATTTAAGGTCTTGGTTTCCAAACTTAGTTTCCAAGGTTCACACGCTGACTTAAATCTTGCTTGTGCCTGATAGTAAGGAATGGTATTATCCTGATATACTAAAAGTTTGACTATTTATATGTAGGAGAGTTTGGCAACTGTTGAAGAATTAAAGGAATTTGCAAATCATGCTACTCAAACTGCAGCTATTGATTACATTGTCTCAATTGAAAGTGATGTATTTATACCTTCATATAGTGGAAATATGGCAAGAGCTGTTGAGGGTCATAGGAGATTTTTAGGACACCGTAAGACAATTAATCCAGATAGGTAAGCGAATGCTACTTGGCACACTTTTTTAATTCATTGCACCTTGTGACAACAAATTTGCTTAGATAGAGTGATTGTGTAAAAACCTGTTTAGATTACTATAACATCTGGATAGGTCTAGTTCTTCTCTAATTTATAATAAACACAATTTTTACCTCCAATTTCACATTAAAGCTGAAAGTGCTAATATATTTGTATACAAGATCGTTTCAGAATGTCTAGTGCCTGATCACTCTCATGATTAAAATGGGTTTTATGTGGAGATTCCTAATTATGAGTTTCATTTAGATGCTTTTGAACCTTATATCTCGAATTAGATGGCATTCCATTTCAACGTTCATCATTTTACTTTTTTTTTTCTGTATTCATTTTACCATCTTTCTCCACTCTGCAGGAAAGGATTGGTAAAACTCTTTGATATGTTGGAAAAAGGAGAGCTGAAAGAAGATACAGAATTTTCTTCACTAGTAATTGATATGCACAAACACAGGTACTCTTTTTGAATCTGTATCATTCTGAGAATCGTTCTCTCTTCTCTTGAACTTCCCTGGAAAAATTTTCGAAAATCACAAATCAAGATGACGACTAGGTACTTAAATACCCCTGTTGTTTCACAGACAGGGAGCTCCAAGAAAGAGGTATGGATCTCTGCCTGGAAGTAAAGGCCGGGATCGGTTTAGAACTGAAGAATCATTTTATGAAAACCCATTTCCTGAGTGCATCTGCCCAGCAGATCACCATTGACTCTCGTCTTTGGTAACTATCTAATAAACAGTGTGTTTTTTTGCAATTACTTGATAAATTGAAAGCAACTTTTCACTCATCAATACGCTGAATTACATATAGGTAATTGAATTAATTCTTCGACATTTTTTTTTTTTCAAATTTAGTCACTGATATTTCATATAGTGTTATCAGTTGGTATTGTTCCTTTCTTTGTTGGTCTTGCTACCCCATGTTCATCCGTCGTGGATTGTGTTTCAGGTCTTTGTTGAAGTTGCTTTCGCTTTGTAGGGACTGATAAAACTAATGGATTAAATTCTGAGTTTTTTGTTAATTGGCGAAATTATATCATGCGATTTTGTAAGAGAATGCAAATGACGTTAGCATTGCTTTGTAGGATATCCATCTATCCGAGGGCCAATAACAAAGTTTTCAAGGGTTAAGTGCTAAAGGTCTCATGAGTTTTGAAACATTATCAAGTTAATCGTGTTTTTTTTTAATTTTAAACAAAAATTACATGATTTCTTTTCTTCTGTGACAAATCTAGCACATTCTCTATCTAACAAATTAAATATTTTGATTATGATTTTGTTAATCTATTATAAATTTGTGAAACATAATCAAATTTAGAGAGGTCTTTTATTTTAAACAAATATATTCCACTTCACTATTGCTTTTGTAATAAATCTAGTACTTTCCAAATGTATCAAATATATGATGTATAAGGTTGTTTCTAAGGAGAACTTGGTCGGTCAAAACAATGATGTTATATGAAAGCAATTCTTAGGATAATTAATAATTTTCTCTATTTAAATATTTGTTAGAAGATTAAACTGAGATATAAAATATAAAAAAGTCCTGCTATATTTATTATTTAACACTTTCGAAAGCCAGGTTGGAAGGGCAATTGTTTGATTGAATGAGCTTGGATTCTAGTTCAATCCAAATTTATAGTCTAAATCACTAGACTAAATTGACCTATGATTTTCAAATGAATCGTCAGACTTGATAGGGGTGACTTTTGTGTTGCAATTGAATTATATAAATAGAGTATATGTTTATGCAGAATTTCAAATTATATATATATATAATTTGTTTTGTTGCGGAACCTATATAATGAGTTGCTATGCATTCACTTTCAACTCCAACGTGGATGCTAGTTTATAGAAACAAATGAAATCAACAATAACGCTGGTGTTAATTTATAGATACCAGCACTACGTTTGTGTTGATTTATTAAAACTAACACCAACGCTACAAATCAACACCAATTAACACCAACGCTACAAATCAACACCAATGATGATGTGGATTCGTAGAAATCAGTAATATTTTGTGTTGTTTTTTATAAATCAACATTACTTTATATGCAAGAGAGAATAGAATTGCATGCAAATGAAAAAAAATATTAGTTAGCGCTACTTTTGGTGTAGAAAATTAAAATTATATGGCACATTGATTTGATTGATTTAATGGATTCAAGAACATGGCTAGCTCTAAGAAAGTGTTAAAGTGTAGTTTAATCTTTAATCATTGATATAGCTAGTAATTAATTAAGAGGTGAGAATATAGCAGGAGTAATAAAGAGAAAAAATAAATGAAAATGAATACAGATAGAAAATCTGTAAGAATGCTATTAATTTCTCCCTTCATGTTAAAATTAAACCCTCTTAAACCAAGGATCTTAAATCAATTACAACAACTAATCATCGATGATCAAACGTTCA
>JBAMIB010296264.1:0-11508 GCA_037177415.1 Kaempferia rotunda | reverse complement strand
AACTAACTTTATTTTGGTGTCACTCACTCAGTCAAGAGAAAAACACGAGTCATTATTTGTACTAGTAGCATTTACTTATTTTATCTCATTTTATTTTCTTTTAGAAACCAATAGTTTACAATATATAGCAAATATATCGAAAAGCAGCCAAGTTTTTTTTATCTTTTCTTTAATTTTTAGAAAATTATAATTGAATACTCTTACATTATATAGTTTATAAAACTATTAGTTCTAATAATTATAAGGAATATTATAAAAGGTGAAATGAGAAAAGGATTGAGAGTTAAAGGCCATTTAGGGAGTTTTATTCAAGGAAATACAGTAAAATTAGGGATTTTCTTTGGCAATTGGCCACAGTATTAAATTATATTTCAAAATAAAAAAAAAAATCAAGTGATGCACGAATAAAATAAAATAGAAAATATTAATCAATGCAAATGAAAATACAAACCTTATGATAAGCTTATAGAATTTAAAAGTTGCATTTCATCTCAGACTGCGTACAGCCCTACCAATTTCCTTGTATTGTATAATTTAATTAATAATAGTCCCGAAAGAATAATAGCTGGGTTCTAGCATACACAACCTTGGCAAAAGTTGAAAGATTATCTGAAACTAAAGAGCAAAAAGTTATTCTTAGGAAATAAACAAAGATTAATATATTGAAAATGTAAGAAATTATTGCCAATTTACAGAAAGCATAGGGGATAGAATATAGTCCGCGAACAGTTACGTAAACAGAAACTTGAGCTAATGAAAACATAAAAAACAACAACGCGAAGAAAAGCAGGTAGTATAAAGCAAATACCTCAATTTCAAAACAATATAACACTGTATTCTCCCAATCAAAGAAAGCCAAAAGTGACGTCTCAACTCAGTCTTAAACAAAAATGTTATCAGAATTGCAAGTAGTAAAGAAAACCGATCTCCTTTTGATTCATGAGAAAGCATGTACTTGTCTATCGATTTTAAACTGCAGCTGCAGCAGTCTTCTTCCTAGGAGCTGCTTCTGTCCCTGAAATTAGATATGGAAAATTAAGTTGATGAGGATCAAACTGGCAATGGCAACAACAGAATCATGATCTAACTAAAATCTAAAAGAGCACTGATGAATGAACTTAAAGGGGAATAAAATAGTGTTTAATTGCAGCGAATCTATTCCAAAACTGAGAACAGTTGAATTTTCAGAGAAGCTTGTTCAAGATTAAACCAAAACAATCAATCATTTATTACTAAAAATGATTTGCCAATATGCTTCAGCAGTTCAGTTCATTTTCTCTTAATCCATAGGTGTTTCAACAGGCAACTCTGAACACATGAACTACGGACTAACACTGAGCAAATCAAATAAAACCTACAAGCATCTGGTAAATATGCATCAAGGAACTAGTTCCAGGCTTAAATCCTTTCTTGATTCTAATCAATGCTCCCAGTGAACTGAGCCTGTTATGCAAAGGATGTGAAAGGTGTACCTTCTCTGAAATTGTTCTTGAACCTTCTAGGTACATGGCGAAGATACCTCATTCTTCCTGTACCAGTTGTCTTTCTCCTTATCGCCTTCACACTCCAGTTGTCTGTTTCACGAAGATAATTATCATTTCAATGAGAAAATGAAATATAACATAGGAGACATCACAGTAAGAATTACTGAAAGATTTAAAAGACATCAATCATTTGATGTGGTGTTAACATGTTTAAGATATCTATATATAAAAAGCAAGAGTTTCTATGTAGTATGTTGCCAAAATCCGGATACTGTACTACAAAAATTTAAAATAATAACGATAAAAATTCCTTTTGAAGGTTAAAGATCAGAACTGATTGCACGGACTATATAAAAGAAAAAAAAAAAAAACTACCTTTTCCACATATACCATTAATAGGAGAATTAACATTTCACTGCTACAACAAATGAAGAGAAATGGTCAAGAAAGTACCAAGCATCTCTATCAAGAAAAAAAACACAGTAGTTAATCACATAGGAAGAAAAGTAGCACTTTATACATCTATTAATTCTTAGGTCACAATCCGAGAAGCAACGTTGGAAAATTCAAGTTAAACAACACAGCTTCATTGGAAATAGAACAATGTCCCAATAAACAAGAAGGCATCAATTAAACAAGTAGACCAATCCCCGAAATCGCGTGTTCCAATAAAAATCCCATCTTCCCGAACAATATAGCTCGAGCAAGTGCATATCAAAACCCTCGTCCTCCATAGATTTCCATGCGCAACAAAAGAATGGAAAAGAATGAAAATATCAATAAATTTGACTTCTTACACTTCCGAATCCGAGCAGCTGGGTAGCCGCAGGAGCCGCACCGGCTCTTCTGGAGGTGGAAGCTCCTGCGCCCGCACCTCACGCACAGAGTGTGAGTCTTGTTCCTCCGCTTTCCGAAGCTCCCCGTACCCTTACCCTGCGACAAGGAAACGCCACCGCAAAGCGAGTAAGGGATCAAAGAGAGGGTCCTTCATAGGAAATGAAAAGCAAGCCGATATGTATCAAGAACCGATGAATCCGAGAAAGCTACTGACCATGGCCCTTGTCGCAGCGTTGCGGCGGTGGCGAGAAGGAAAAGAAATGTGCAAAACAAAAAAACCCTATATTTGAATACTGCCTGAGACTTAAATAGCATGCGCAGCCCTCGATCGCAATTCATCGTTAAGGAACCTCGCATCGTAGCCGTTTAATATAATATTCGTTTTAAAATCGATATCTAATGGGAAATTTTCTAGTAAAAAAAAATTAAAGTCATCAAAAATCGACAGACATGCCAAACTATTCGACCACTATTTTATGAATTTTATTTAAGTTTATTAAATAAATTGTGTAACTAGTTTATAGCTCATTTTAAAAAACAGATGATTCTGTGACATGCAATGCAAACATAGGTAAGTTCAAATCGAGTTTCATCATTTGATTTTGTATATTTTATGATATTAATTTATGCAATACAAAATCAATAGACTTCACTTCGTATCGTCACCAGCTTCAACAAGAAGCACACCAACACAAGAATGGAAGAAGATTCATACAGTCTGAGGTTTTGCAGTGCTCTTCTTCCATGCCCTGTAATTCTTACTCTCCAGCATCTTCTCCACCTGTTCGAATTGCAAGCCTTTGGTTTCGGGAACAAGCAAGAAGATGAAGACGAATGCGACAACAGACACTCCGCAGTACAAAAGGAATGTTGGAGCCGTGCCCAATGCCTCCGTCAAGCTTAGAAATGTCTGCGAGACGATCAGGTTAGAGACCCAATTGGCTACCGCTGCCAGCCCCCCGCAGAGCCCTCGGAATCGTAGAGGGTAAATTTCCGAGTTGACGATCCATGGCACAGTGCCCATGCCGGGGGAGTAAGAGATGATGTATGCTCCGAGGGCAATGAGAGCTAGCCATCCGAAGTTGCTCGGGCAGCCTCGAGTGTACCATTCGCGACCGTCCGCGTGACAGGCATCTCGAACTGTGGAATCGGAGACGAGGCATGCTCCGGGAAGAAGCTGCAAAGAGATTAATTCCACGTAGGTATACATCAGAATGATTTCTAGCAGGACGAGAGAGACTTCTGAATACTTACTTTGTTCCCTGCATGAGCACAGAAACCACACTCGGAAGTCGCTTTCACGCAATCCATACACTTCCATCTCCTGCCTGAATCTGGCTTAAGATCAGGGCATGTGAAATTGCCAAAAGGCCGAGCTTCTTCTTCGCCGACGGCCGGGGAGTGTGTGGCTGCGGCGAAGAACACACCGCTAAGGCAGGCGAGACAGACCATGATTCCGATCAAACTCACAAGTAGTAGCTTTCTCCTCCCAGCTCTGTCGACGAAGTACATGCTGACGATGGATCCAATGGCGTTGAGTCCTGAGGTAATCAAAGAAAGTGCCAGAGCAGTACTGTTGGAAGCAAAGCCGGCCAACTGAACGATGGTGGGACTGTAATACATGACGGTATTGATTCCCACAAACTGCTGAGCGACCTGGCAAAGTACGCCTGCAACAAGCCCTCTTCTAACAACTACGCTACTCAAAGCTTTCCTTAACTTGACGAAGAAGCTGTTTCCACCGATAGAACCTTCCTCGACGATTTCAGCTTCGACGGATAGACGTAGAGCTTCAATTTCGCTGTCAACTTCATTGGCAGGGTATATCTTTCTCAAGATAACAGCAGCTTCCTCTTTCCTATCCTGTTAGATAACAAGAAGGTAAAGTTTGCACGGAGAAGAACACGAAGAAAAAGAAGAACAGCGAAAAAAAAGGGAAATTGTAGTAAAAAAGTGATACACAACCTTCCTATATAGCCATCTAGGCGATTCAGGAAGTGACCACATTAAGAAAAATTGAAGTACTGCTGGAATTCCTGCAACCCCAAGCATCCAGCGCCAAGTACCTGGTGCCTGAAAAACAGAAGTGAAAATTTATCTCTGCTGTAAGAGATTTTTACGTGTACCAGTTATCTCAGTCATATCAGAAATACAGAATCCTTTAGAACCTTGGTGAATGCTAAATTTATAAGGTAAGATACAAATTGTCCTCCTGTTATGAGTAGCCCATTCATGCTCACTAGAGCACCTCTGATTTTTGCCGGCGAAGCTTCAGAAATGTAAAGTGGAGATGTCATAGAAGCCATCCCAACTCCAAATCCCACAAAGATCCTTCCCAGTATTATGATTCCAGGAGTAGGTGCAATAGCCATTACTATAGCACCAGCGAAGAATAAGAAATCAGCAATTATAATTGAAGGTCTTCTTCCGATTCGATCATTCAACCATCCACCAAATCCAGCACCGATAATAGCTCCAGCCACGGCCATGCTCACAATGGTTTCCTACACAACAAAGGAACATGTCGCAGTTATGTGAAATTGTATATATGTAAGAAATCAATATCAGTTGCTGACAATGTTAGTGAAGTTTACCTGCAACACAGTGCTTCTATCAACAGTTTTAAAGTCATCCCTAATGTAAAGAAGAGCTCCAGATATAACACCTACAATTAGCAATTATAACCAGGTAATTAACTAAAGATTCATAACAAATTTGTCACTGCTTATGGTATGAAGAAATTAAAAATTAAGGAAACAAGTGTGGAGGGTTATGTTGGGTTTATCAGAAACAATTTGACTGGAAATGAACAGACTCGCAGTATGTTATGTTACCTGTATCATAGCCAAAAAGCAAACCACCTATGCCAGCAGAAAATGCAAGGCGAAGTATATATGGTTGCTTCCATGTCAAATCTAAGCAATCCCTAAACTCAGTTTTCTCTGCTTTGTGAATTCCACCCTCCATTGCATCTGAAAAATAATATTAAACTGCATAAGAAAAAACAAAAACATAGCATGAAGTATATCAGATAAGGGAAAAGAACATTGTCCAACATGTAGAATTAGATAGTTGATCATACAAACTCAGCTAAGTAAAAATAGTGGCTGTGGTTATCTTACACCTTGAAAACAAAGTATGTCAGAATCAATCTGACACTCATGGAAGGTTTGATTCATAGAAATAACTATTATTCCATTCATGGTGATGGAATGGTTGTGCTTATACATGGTACAAAGAATAGGATCAGAATTCAAATTCATAATCCCTATTACTTTAGTATCCATTTCTCTCAGAAAACCCAGTTATGGTTATGAAAATGGAGTATATATATTTCCCTTCCTTGAATCAGACTACAGTAAACATATTCATGTAATTTTATTAAATTTGTAAAATAATCGTTCTACTCTTGGTCAAATTGCATTCCACGAAACAAATGTAGTATTATTTTTTCAGAGATAAAAAATATATTGTTTGCCAATAGTCATTGACCAAGTAAGACTGGTTACCCATCGAAAAATCATACAATATAAGATGATACGAAGCTGCAAAAAAATAAAAGAAATTACCCACATATTAAGGTGGCCTACTGCTGGCTAAATGATGAGGAGGATTGAGGAGGAGGTATGAAGATGAGGAGAATTATGGAGAAGGTAAGAAGAGAATTTGAGGAAATAAAGAGAAATTCCGCCGATTGTCCAAAAGAAAAAACTTTGTTAAACCCTCCAACTCAAACGAAGATTTTGAAGGAAAGGAAAGCATATATAATATATATGGACCTAAATTCACATCTTGTAAATAAAGAAAAATAATATCTTAAATGTCATAAAAATAATGTTGATATAGATAAATTCTAACTCATAAATAACAAAATATTAAAAATAGTTAAATATTATAAAAATAAAATTTACAAAAAATAGTACAAAGACGTTCTAGGCCAAAGAACGGATTTCTGTTCAAGTAAATGATAACTGTATGATGTTTTAATAAGCAAAAAAAAAAAAAGAAAAATGAAAGAACATTTCGAAGAGTAAGCTGAAGGGATAGCTTCAATTTTTACAGAACAAAGGACCATTGTCTACCGTACTCGGATCAACAAACAGACAAACGAGACATTGTTTAGGGAAAAAATAATCATAACAATTTAAACGATAAAATAATAGCAAAAACTAAAAGTCCGCTTTTTTTTTAGTGAAAACTGGGTTGACCTAACCCTAGACAGAGCCCAGCATAATGGCGAAAAGGATGTTTTCTCCGAATGAACAACGACGGCGGCCGCCAACCCTTTAATGC
The DNA here is from genome assembly GCA_037177415.1 of Kaempferia rotunda. Classification (NCBI taxonomy): domain Eukaryota; kingdom Viridiplantae; phylum Streptophyta; class Magnoliopsida; order Zingiberales; family Zingiberaceae; genus Kaempferia; species Kaempferia rotunda. The sequence goes on along the minus strand of JBAMIB010296264.1, from coordinate 4,894 downwards.
CCGGGAGAGAAAAAAAAAATCTCATTTGACAACTATCAAGAAGCTACAGAATTGATAGAGCCGACAACGAATAATCGAAAAAGATCTCTACAAACATGACAAAACCAATGCGATTAGACTAACTCACTAACCCAGTAAGTCCCCTTTCCCTCGCCGAGCCTCGTCTGCTCTCTGGTTTTTGGTGAGTAATTTTTGGATATCGATCTAATTTTATCACCAACTTACTCGATCACAACAAAGCGTTTCTGCAACAGAAAAGGAGGTGAAGAACCTAAAAACACACATAAAACAACCGAGATGAACCAAAAGAGGCAAGTGATTGAGATGGTTTAATGCGCTGCGCTGTCATGGATGGATATGGAACCCAAAGCCATGTCGAGGTTCGCGGTGCGATTGCCAGAACAGCAAAATTAGCCGCAAATTAATGGCCGTTAGCAAGACTCGACGCTCGGTGATTGGTGAAAGATCCATTAATCGGGAAAGGTTTATGACGTGAAGTGTTAATGAAACTCCGAACGATATCTGTACAAAAATGTAAGCACGCACAGCGTCGAATTAAAAATGTATAAAAATAATTTCTTGATTTCTCAGTAATTAATAATTAATTAGAGCAAAATCATCTGTTTTTTCAAGGGTGAAAAAGGGGATGGGATTGATCTTTAATGAGAATAACGACATCTCTAATAATCAGAGCTTTACATATTTTTTTTTAACACATCACATCAATAATTAAAAATAAAACTTTAAATGAGATTTTTTATGATCCAATTAGTGCATATGTATGCTATTTTAATTTCAAGACAAAAAGAATAGATTTAAATTTTTAATACTGTTCTTAAATTAAAAAAATTAAATCTCACTCCTAGAATGTTCAAAAAATTTTATTTAATTTTTTAAATTTTATAAATCTTTTATAAATCTGTGAATTTAATATTTTAAATAAATTTTAAATAAGTTAAAAGAATTAAATAAATTTAGCAAAACGTGGATCCCACTGTTTTTTAAATTTGCTTATTTAGTGCGATGGTGGAAATCTCTCGTGATCAGCGACCCGGTCCACCGATCCGATGCGTCTCCAGAAGCTTCCCGTCGCCGGCTGCGACATTTCCGCTGCGGGTTGATGCGCTTTCCCGAACGTCCTGCGGGTCTTTACCGATATCGTTGCAGGATCTGGAACAGCGCTTCCGTTTTAAACAGAGGAAAGCCCGCCACGTCGTTCATTGTTTTGATCCCGTACTTTCTATCGCTGACGTGGCAGTCGTTCAGCGGCCTTGTATATATTTCTTGCAACCTCTTCGCGACGGTGCGGAAACCCTATAAATCCAATCATCCCTCGCCCTCGTCGGTGTCTTGGTTGTTGTTTGTTTAACGCCGCGACCCGCGATTGGCTGGTCTTTCCCAGAGGCATTCCTTCCTCTCTGCTTCCTCTGTTTCATTTTCCTTTTCTTATTTGTCGAGGTGTTTTTTTTTTTTTTTTTGGATCGGCGATCTTTATTTTTTCCGTGATCTTGTTTCGAGGCTAATTTGACTCCGAGAGGAAAGGGTAGATCTTTGTATGTATATGCATTTATTTATTTTTAATTTTTGTTTCTAGTTTCAATTTGATAGTTTTGCATAAGTTTTTGCTAACTAGCTTTATTCAAATTTTTTTCTCCTTCAATCAGCCCATTTTTCTAGGGGTTCTTCATGAACGCGCCCAAGAAAGAAGAGTATTTCAGTTTTTATAGTCATGTTTTTTGTGTATTTACTTTTTTGTCTGGAAGATATGGGCAACTGATGTGGCTCTTTCTTGTTGAATCCGTTCGTAATCTTAGGGTTTGTTCTTGATATCCGAAGAAAGTATTCTTTTTTTGGTCAACTTGGTGGATTAGATGCTGTTAGAAATTTGATTTGTTTTTTCCGTGGTGTTTATAATCCTAGTATTTGGTCATGATTTTCTCTCTGTGTGAATCCGTAACAATGCCGACTTAATTATTTTTTTTGTCCTCAGGTTTTCTCTTCTTGAAAATTCAAGCAAATTTACCAGTCGTCTAGTATTATGGCAGAGGTAGAAATTTAATCGTGTCTACTATAGGTTTTTCAGTAACCATTTTGTTTCTGTGTTTCATTTATTTTTTGTTTTGGACTGCAGGATGGGTTCGAGGTCAAGTTAAACATCTATGATCTAAGCCAAGGACTTGCTAGGCAACTTTCAACAACATTTCTGGGAAAGGCCATCGAGGCGGTTTGGTAAGCATTTCACTCCCATTTTCATAGTTTACTCGTCTTGGAAATTCAATTTGGGGCTTTAGGGGGAAAAGGAAAATTAGAAATAATTTCCGTAAGCATTTTGCTCTCATTGATTCATCTTGGCTCGATCGTTTTTTGTTTATGTAACTTGTGGCGAAGCTGGTTTGCATGTTGCGTTAAAGTTTTGGCATACGTCCACTTCATGAGATGTTGTCTGTACCTGCTTATACCCAAACAAGATATTTGCATATAATATATCAATATTCAAGCTGAGATATTTCCTTCTTTCCAAAGTTCCTAATAAGAAATTGGGCCTTAAGATTGTCCAGTAGCAAAGATGGAGGTCTGGAGGAAGAATGGGAGAAGAAGGATGAGGGACTGGCAGAAGTAAATAGATTTATCATGCTCGAGGCGTTTGCACGCTTTTTTCCTTTCTCTGTTTTTTCTTGACAAAGGTGAAATTGGTAAAATGATAGGCTGGAAGACAATAAATGCTTTGTGCTACTTATTGAACAAACAGAAAGTATTTAGTTTTGGACGCCAACATCAAACTAACCATGATTTATAGTCCAAAAGATGTGGACAATCTCAATGAATCTGTTAGCTATAATCAGTTCAATTCTTGATGTTTTTTGAATTTCTTGGATCTTGCAATCTATAGAAAAATCCTTGATTGTGCACGTCAACCCGTTTATGAAGTTGAATTGCTCAAGTGAACTTAAGTCTGTTTGAGACAATCTTTTATAGTCGTGGCAAAAGTGTGTAAGCTACCATGCTAGTATAAGGTATTGTTTTTTTACCACCTTGGTCACATTTTTTGGGGTGTGCTTAACAGGCATACTGGTGTAGTAGTATATGGAAAGGAGTATTACTTCTCGGGAGGCATTCAACAAGATCCAGCTGGAATGACTCCGTATGGAGCTCCGATGAGGGTTGTGAAGTTAGGCGTGACACATGTCCCCGAGGACGTATTTGCGCTGTACTTGCAGGAGATTAGTCCACGCTTCACAGCTGAAACTTACAACCTTATGACCCACAACTGCAACAATTTCAGCAATGAGGTAGCACAGTTTCTCGTTGGTGCCACTATTCCAGACTACATTCTTCAATTACCTAATGAAGTGATGAACAGCCCAATGGGTGCACTATTACGTAAGCTCTTAATCTTATTTTATTTTCCTTTTAGATTTGCTGTGTTACAATATAATACCCAAGATTTGTCCTTTAAGGCTTACCATATAAACATTAGAATGGAGGTCCCTCCTATCGAATTGCCTATGTCCTATAATTTGCGGATGAATGTGTCTGAAACCAACTTTTACTAGTCATGTTGACAAATACCTCGGATGGAAGTTTTATACCAACGTTTTACTCTGGAAAATTGAATCGTCAAAAAAATTGGTTGACTATGAACAAATAGATAGAACAATAGTTAACTAGTCATACTGATTCCGGACCTTTATTCTTTTTTATTTTCATTCATATCTTCAATATAAAGCTCATACAATGATCATCGTGTTTCAGTTCCAATGCTCCAGCGACTAGAGACTACTCTCAAGGCCGGTGCTGTGCCTCAAATTCCTCAGTTCTATCCTCCCTCTGCTGCTCAGTCTAGTGCTACTTCGACCCTGACCAAGGTGGCCGTGAATGAACAAACGACCATCAAGAGTGTCGATTCAAAAACATCAACCAAGACATCTGAGAAAGGTAATGGAGACTCAGCTGCTGCAAAATCTGTGAAACAGCCCGAGGCGGGTGATCCTCTTGGTGAGGCTCGCAGCAGAGCCCAGGATGAGATCACCAAGGAATTTTCTGCGATTATGGCAACCGGTACACTTCGTGCAAGTGAGGCTGCTGCCCTAGCAACCAGAAGGGTTATGGAACGACATGGGCGTTTAAATGCCTCAGTTCAGCAAGGATAAGGTTTAATTGCAATTAACTCGTGCCATTCTTTGGAAGCAGCCATGTAATTTGATTGCCACTCTTTCATGTCTCCACTGGTTCCTGTTAAGAGATTTAACATGCTTGATTCACTACTATAGAACTTGACTATATTTGCCTAATTATCTTACTTTCTATCTGTTACTAACTACTAGTAAGTATAGCCAGTATGATACAGTTCTAATCTCAATTTCCTGTTTTATTTTGGGTATTACTATATACTGTCGACATTTGGTTTTTGTAACCATTCGACGTATTAATCAGGCTGTGTGATGCCACTAGTCTAATTAGTGTGGATGTGCGCGGATGTTTATCAGCCTAAGTGACGATATTGACGATATCGAGGGATAAAATGGGTGTTCACTCTTTCTTGCAATCAAATGAATGGACAAAGAAGCATTATTCTCGTGCAATGAGAGGAGACCCGCCAAAGATGGACTAGGAATATTTGAGGCAGTGCAAGCCGTACTCAAATAGACAAAATAGCACCTTACCAAACAAAAATTAAAAAAAAAAAAAAGAACAAGATTGCTAGACATGAATATGATTTGGCGTAAATTTTATTAAACTTGTTACTGTACATTTGATAAATTTAAAATAACACAGTTGTTTATTACGTCTACTGATCGCATTGCATTTCTCTACTACAGATATTATTTCCATCTAAGCACTCCCGACCCATGATGCTTTTTGCTTTCTACAAGGGTTTAAAGAATAAGTTATT
>JBAMIB010295836.1:0-11510 GCA_037177415.1 Kaempferia rotunda | reverse complement strand
GGCGCCCCACCCCAAAAAAATGAATCGGGGCGCCCGGAAGCGGACCTGTGAGGGTCGCTCATGCACACCCACGGAGTGGGTGTGCAGGCTAAAAAAATTATATATATATATATATATATATATATAATTTTTTACTACATTACGAGAAATGGAGAGAAACAAGCACTGAATGTTTGAGTATCTCACAAGAAAAAGCAATGGCCTTCAACCGTAAAAGAGTACTCTATTGCTTCGATACATAAAGGTATGCACATTTACAAAGTTTGATGGCATAAAAAAAAAAAATTAAACGGCAATTAAGACAGTCTCTATTGCTTCAAGAGTTCTATGGTATCACAACAGAAATTATGCCAGGGCTCAAACTTAGACTTTATACAATGAATACATTCTTTACATAGTGCTTTCTATTATTGTTTTTACTTTTTTTTTTTGCAATTTTAAAACATCAGACACCAAGACTCAATAGTATTGCATAAATCCTGAATCATAAATGAAAGCCCTTCCATTTACTTCTGCAATGACATCTGTATTTGACAACAATTCTTTATGGGTCAAATTTCTTCGATGGTTTGACTCATCCAACCTCCCTAGCCTATTCGTATTGACACAACACAACACAGCTATGAAATAAGAGTCCCACAAGCTGGACTTGCTTTCCTAAGGTGGAGATTAAGTGGGGGAGAAAGAATAAAAGGAGAAATGAAGGAAAGTTTAACGAGGAAAATGATGTCGCAAGTCATTCAATATTGTCAGAGCAAGCTAGTTGGCATATAATGCCCAATAGGGTGACAAGGTTGCGACAGGGATAGTTTTTCCAAAACATATTAAGTGTGGAGGGGAAGAATAAAAGAAAGGAGAAAAATAGGGAAAAAACATAGAAGAACTGGAGGAGAGGGAGAGACCTATTTGATGATGGAGTAACATCATAAGTCATTAATAATCATTGGAGCATGCCAGCAGTGCAAGAGACAATGAAGAGAGGTGGAACCGTGGAAGGTGTGTTGTGTGGAGATCTGCAGAATTTGCAGAGCAAACCGAAGGGAAAAAACTAAAAGGAAACTCTAAAGCACATTATTCCTGCCATGTGAATCAAACCGATTCAATTTGGTTCATCATTGCTTTAGTTATAAAACACTCAATCTAGATCTCATTCAGACCAAGTTCTAGCCTAAGGAAAACTCAACTTGAATAACATATGATCCAACAATTGAGTTCGAATTCACAATATCATCCCCTAACCACACTGATTCAGTCATATTAATTGTAATTTCTATTAAACACTGCTAATTAACAACTCTAATCCCTAAATTATCAGATTAATATATTAATTTTAGCTATATAAGATTAATATCTATTAATATTAATATGTATATTTGTCATGTCTTTGTACCTAGGCTCCTAAACTTAAATGCTTTTTAGACAAGTTCCCATGCTCCAAAGTTGAAAAAAATCACATCTGAAATTTGAATCTATACACAGATACCCATGTTGGATACTCATATTTGAATTTGAATAACATAGCAAATTTCACATTTTGCTAAATGGCCACATAAATCATACCGTCAGAACAAAAATCCAGTCATAGTTTTAATAAGAAAAAAAATGATGTATATATTTAATTCTTTCTCAAATTTGAGCATTTAAATAGTTTCAAAAGAGAGGTCTGAAACTGGGACTTACTTCCACGTGAAACACTGCTATTAGGTCTTCTCCCCTCAACATGAATCAATCTCCCATTTAACTGTATTGGAGATGCCTGAAAATGAAAAGACAGTATGCAAAGTATGTAATTTGAGAGAATCCTCAACATACAACGAGAACTTAAATTTATCTTAAGCAAAATCAAGTTGTCCTCAATATAAGAATTCTGAAGAAGAAAAAAAACAAAGTATGCAAACAAGATACAAGGATATGAATCTAGAAATAGTTTACAGAAGTAAAAACACTTGGTAAATAATAATGAATATCAAATATATTAATGTAGAGATTTACAGGGCTGGAACACAAACAGATCTGAAATTTTATAGTGGATATTTATGTGCAAATATCATCGGTGAAATAGGTCAGAGCTCAAAACTGGTTTTATAAAAAAGAAGAAATAAAGATATAGAAGCTGCATACAAGCATGTACACTGCAATAGGCAGGATACTTATTTCAACACTTGGCCATGCTGGTGCAGACTAGACTTCAAATAGGCAAGGATACTGCAAATACTATTACATAGAGTTGATATACTCTGACACTTGTGAGAATAAATTTAAGGAAGATCACATACCTTAAGTGCATTTTGTACACCAATGGCATCTTGATATTCAATGAAAGCATAAAAAACATCAGACTCCTGCAAATTTGCATGTATAGCTGAGTTAAAAATTAATCAAGTTGCATAAAACTAAATCAAAATAGTACAACAAGCTAAATGAAATCAACCTTCCGGCTTCTAATAAAAACACCATCTGGTCTTAATTTACCAAAGTTCTTAAAAACTTGCTCAAGGTCTGAAGTCGAGATAGACGAAGGAAGGTTTCCAACATAAACAGATCTGGAATCAACTGAGAACAAAACAAATACGATCCTCAAACAAACTTAAATTAAGATCAGTAGATCTTTCACTAGAGCAGATAAATTCCAGTGAAAACATAAAGAATATAAAAGTATTTGAATTGATACACAAGCTGAATTTTCAAAGAAATCGAAAACTACTTAAGTATTAAGGAAGAAACACAGAATGGTGCCCAAGATTACATAAGCGTTGCATACCAGTTACTGAAAGTTGAACATTTGAGGATTGTCAAAACAACTTTCAGAAAGAAAATACAAAGCATATAATAAGCAATCAGCTTCAGACAATGCGACTACGAGGCCTGAATATAAATGGGAGGGCTGACCTTTTCAAGTGCAAAGTAGAAATTTAGGATTGTTCAAACAATTTTCAGAAAGAACATACAAATCACATAATAAGAAATCAGTTTCAGACAATGAGACTATGAGGCATGGCATGGATATAAATGGGAGGGCTCACTTTTCAAGTGCAAAGTAAAAATTTTAGGATTGTTCAAACAATTTCAGAAAGAAAATACAAAGAACTGAAGGGAGAAACCTTCATCCTCAACTACCAGAGCCTCCTCAAATCCCTCATAGCCAGAATTCTCAGGAAAAATGGCAGGATGGGATTGTTGGGAAAAGGAATGAGCCTGTTCCGAAACCACCAGAGATGTCTTTACTACAGGTGCTGGATGCATAGATGGACCAGATTGGCCTTTAACCCGAAGCTGGGACACAAATAACATCAATCTCCCAAGGAATAACCTGTAAGAAAATATGACCAAAAAACAACTTTTGCATACAATGGAGGCATATGTGTGCTTAGTTGGCTCTCCAACAGGTTCTTCAGCGGTTGCTGGAGGTGGATCTCTTGTAGTCTCCAAGGCAATTGGATATGGCACAGTCTCTTTGGCAAGAGATTCACCTAATCGTTCATCCAAAACTAGAAGTTGTTGTGGTTCTTCGGGATTGCTATAATTCTCTACTGTGTCATTTTCTTCCGCCTGCACTAGAGACAACAAGTCCTGAGCCTGAACTTCATCTTGTAGTATATAGTCAGGAACTGCCAAAGTCAAACAAGCTCATGCTCAGTGAAAGAAATAAATTGTTAGATGTCCAGACAAGGAGTTAATTTTTTTGTGACCTATGAAAGGCTATGGACCCACATTGTACATAAAAATAGACACAGTAGGTATAGGAGAAGATTGTTCATTTGTCTGACCAAATTCATTACAGAGCAGCAGTCCATTCCCACAACCTCCCAACTCTTAATACGAGACAGCCATATACAGTGGCAAATGACATATTTCAGAAACTTCTTAGGAATTACATGAAAGTTAGAATACTTACGATGAGAGGGCAATAACGCCAATAATGAACAGTACCAATTGCTGGCCTAAAATGCTATCGCTCTCAAACTCACATTTTGATCACCTACCTTTATTTTCTTTATACTATAAATTGTACATATTAGGTACACCAGTCAAATTAAAGAGTGGTTCAAAACTCACATAATTAGGAACTACCTCTATGACTAAATGCATCAATATGCCAATAAATTGAATATTCTGACTCTGTTAACAACATCAATCGTTAGTGAAATTAGCTCAAGAAACATTGACATCTCACCTTTAGCATATCAAATTAGGACAAAAATCATGCTACTATAATTACAAGGATAAGCTATTCATGTAGCATTCAAAGCAAACAAAACCTGCCAGTGGTTTTCTTTCAACTATATACCATCAGTTCATAAAGTAAACAACTAATAAAATTAACAAATTTAGAAGGAATTTAAATATATAAGAATCTAGGCAAAAACACTTGTTAAAAATGCAAGTGCCACTTTTGTTAATAATCAAAATATCATTCAAGAAATACTCATTTGAAGAAATTACAGTTCAATAATGAGTTATAATCTCATTTCACAGAAATTAGTCCCCTAAGCAATAAGCATGCTGCAAAATATGCTAAAGCTTCTCAATGTACAGAGAGAATCAATCAGTTTTTAAAACAAACATATAACCCCCATTTTATATATATATAACCACTAAAAAGCACATATACAAATTGGATAGATAATACAATCACAATCAAAAGTGATCTTCATTATTTTGTATAAGCCGTCTTAACCATATAGCATTTGTTATTGATCATGTACATATCTGTTTTTTATTTTTCAACATGCTCCATAGAAAGGTACAAATTTGAAATGGAAGCAAAAATTAGTTCTAATCAAAGAACAGAACCAGTCTTTGCTAATAATAATGTTTCACTGAAAAATAGAAATGACTTATGGATGTGTCTTATATCAACATATAGTATATTATTTGTTCATATACAGAGTTTTACATCCATAAATACTTTAAGTTTTTAATGTGCAAGAAACAAGGAAAAGAAATAACATCCAAGCAAAGTTGAGCCCTAAGCAAATGATGGATTTAGTATTTTCTATTAAACAATGTGTTCATGAAGAAAAAAATAATGGCATTTTCTCAAACAGAATACAACCTGCTTCTGGTACAAGACTCGACATGTTAAAGTTGGTCCCAAAATCAGTCTGAGATACAAGGGTTGCAGGGTGCTCAAAAATATGTTCCTCCTCAAGGAAGTGAAACATGTCATTGAGAATATAATATCCTTTCTCTTGAGGAGCAAGAAAAAAGGTCTGCACAAATTTCCTCCTAATACTATAATCCTCCAACTGCACATAACCAGAAACCATCACCAAAACTCCACCATTCAAAGACTCCAAAGAATGGGCAGACTTAATCTCTATCCCCTTGAAATTAAGGCACATAACAAGATGATGAATTTGCTGCAAAATGTTAGCACATTGCTGTCAGTAGTGCAGATTACAACCTTGTATATTCAAGGAAGTCTCAAGAAAAAAAAAAATCAGCAACATACAATTGCTTTAAACTAAAAACATGATAACTACTGCTGTAAAGGCAATGACAAATTAAATTTCCAAATGAAGATTATAGATCAAACCTGTGGCTATAACCACATAAAGTCATCTAAAAACAAGACAATTTTACATGCAAACAGATATTAATTATCAATCAACTCCATGATATATTTGTTAAATATGGATGGTGACATGGTACCATAAGTAGTAAGACAAAGAGTCAATCTCAAATTTTAATTTAATTATTAAAATCAAATAATTTAAAATTTTCTCAAGCAACCTCTTAAAACTCTTAATCTCAAATTGTAATTTATCTATTTATTTAAATGTAAAATTATAATTAATCATGCCTCTCAATAACAATCAATTGTAATTAATCAATGTTATTTCTTCAAATGGCGAAAATTGGTGAAGCAGGTAGTGGTTGTTGGCACATGAGGGAATTCTTCACAATTCTGTGGTGATGGCACGTGAAGGAATTCAGCGATAAGCTAGTTAACATTTAGGTAATTTGTTGAAAAAACTATAGTGTTAATTTAGTAATAACCAATTATTTCTATCCACCCTTTTGATTTGGGTGGCCATTGTCCCAACTGATTGATCATCATTCAAACAAAACGACCAATGAATGGAATATAAGTTCATCCATCCTTTGACTTATATGTCCAAATACGTTATAAATCATAATGTTATGTATTATATTTAATTACTGATCAAATTGTTATTGTATATATTCTATTGACATTTTACTATAATACACCATAATTATGAAAAGAAAATTCTTACCAACTATAGCTAGTGTATCACACATTTATGGGAACTACACTTCTTCCTAATATGATTACTATATTATATTTACCATAAGACCTATTCTTAATGATAGAAGATAATGATCCTTAGTCCTTACCTTATTTGCTTGCTATTTTGTTGGGTTATAAAAATTGAATCATTCACCACAATTAACCTAATATACATATATCAAAATTTCTAACTAATTAAATAAAATTGTCACCTATACACATTCAATACCACCCCACATAATGTTGATGGAAGTGAGTGCTGCTGAAAGACTGCTTCCTACCACTTGAGTGCCCTTCAATAGCTTTGTCGCTATTGCTTATTTGATCCTACCCCTATCCATGTTGCACCAGAGTTGCTCTTCTACTCTGCTGTCTCTCCACCGGTCCCAACCAAGATAGGTTCTTCTGCAATCATGTGAGACTTATTATTCTTGATATAAATTTTTGATTTTTTATCAATTATTCTCCTTTCCACCTTTAGTCCCCTGTAGTCTTAGAAAGTTTCACCATTTGAAACTGATTTTTATTCAAGCTCAACTCTTTCAATTTACCAATTGGATGTTTTACTAGCCTTTTCTCACGTAAATTCTTAGAGTTTTGATTATATGCTCAGAAAATCAGGAATAATCAGACCTATCAAGGTCATTCTTAATCCAACTCGACCAATCTAGAATAGTTTCACTGATTTTCCCTACCATTGTTTACTCAATTAAAAGAGGAAATATTGCAATATATACATACATATAATATATATATAAATCTGTTAATTCCATCAAACAACTAAATGGATAAAATGCATCTCATATTGTTATTGTGATTATGAAAAATAAGTTATAGAATATAGATGATATTGTTCCATGCCCAAACAGCAGCTCGTGCAAATACTTAATAGACTCGTTATTTAAAAAAAATGAAACATTAATTTACATTATGAAATCATCATGAAACAGACATCTGATTCCTACCTCCAAGCCCCAGCCCAAAAAGAAAACACAGGAAAAGGGAAAGCCATAATGGTCTTTGAGCACATAAAATTAAAGATTCAACTACCAGAACACCGCACGGATTGAAGTATATGGATATAGAACTTATTGATGAAAATTATCATAACAAAGTTTACATATAGCGATTACTAAATAATAATATCAGAAAGAAATACGAGGCAAAAGTAGAAACTTAAACTTTGTCAAAATAACAAATTGAGGGGCCAGAAGCATAGGCATTCAGGCATTCATTTTGCTTCTGCATCTTGACCAAAGAAATAGATAAGACTTAAATCTATGAAAAACATAGACTTGAGAGAAAAATGCATTAAGGATGATTAGGATATTGGATTTATGAAAGAGGTACAAGAATAAATACTAAATAATACTATGCTAGTAGAACTATTGTGTACAAAATCATGAGGAATGTTAATGACTTTATGTCAATTAACATAACCATTGGATAACAATTTTAAGCTTCTTTTTATTTTTTTAATTCTTCGTCTGTCAGACAAATAAGCCCTAAATTTGCTTAGTGTTTGGACCATTATTTGCAATGATGCATTTAGAATTTATTAGGGTTATTTAAAACTGGTATTTCATTATGTCAGAATCACATATCATTTATATATAAAAAAAATGGGAAGCAACAGAAAACTATGCATACCATTGTTACTTAGAAAACTTGTACGACGCAAGAAGGCAATTTCATCCCAAAAAAATAGAGTGAAAGATATAGATTGCAAAAGAAACCTACTGAAAATTGAACAAAGTGAAAATAAATACGATCTATAAAATTAGATACTCGTCCAAAATCGCATATACGAGACTTTTTGGGTTTCATGCCACAGTGATAACTGATAACACAACTGTTTCCACTGCGCAATGATACAGAATAGAATCAAATGAACCAAAGGGTGGGAAAGGACTCGGATTTGCTGAATAGTACCACCATCCCAGTCGCAGATTCTGTTGCAGTCCCATCAACACGCACCATGGAACTCCCTTCCGTGTAGAACTGGTGTACTAGTTCCGGCTGCTGCTGGAGAATCCGATAGTAATGCTCCAAGAAATACGCACCAACCTGCATCAATAAAGGAATTCAAGCCCAGACTCAAAAAAGTAAGGCGGAAACACTTCACCCTCCCTTTCCTCCAGTAACGCACTCCATGCCATCGATTGGAGTACCTGGACAGCACCGAAGTGACCCGGGTAAAGAGAAGCCATCGCTGCACATGCAAAGTATCGATCTTACAACCCTAGATGACCGAGCACAGGGATCGAACCGCAAAAACACTTTCTGGATTCGATGGGGTATATTTCCAGAGCAAGCAGTGACGGGCGAGAAAAACGGCGAGGAGAGGAGATTTCTTCTGGATTCGATCCGCTCTAGATTTCCATCGACTCGGCAGAGTATAGCTTGCCCTTCGATTGTCTCACTTGCCTTCTCCTCTTCTTCTTCGCCACAAGGGGAAAGAGATCTCGAGGCAGCCCGGAGCGGATCGGTGACGAGATTGGCCGGAGCTGGCTCATGATAGGGCGACGCTAGCCGTTGGATTGGTGGGGCCCGCTCACACACCAGTTGAATGCACTCACTGCGTGCACGTGCTGCGCATGTGATTTATATCCTATTTTAAAATCACGCGGCCTTGAAAACTAGTTTTTCCTAAAAGTTTTTGTACAATTTCTCAAGCATACAGCATTTCCGGCCCATTTGACCCTCTTGATGGGCCGGTCACTGATATCGAGCCTGCGCATCAACAGTCGATAGTTCCCTATAAATTCCTTCGCATCGTTAACCCTAATTTTTTCAGCAATTTCGCTCTTCGTCGAAGAGTTCAAGGCCGCAGGCTGCGGTAGATTGCAAAGGAAAGACAGGCCGGAGAGGATGCCGGCTGGTCATGGTGTTCGTTCCCGCACAAGAGATCTATTCTCCCGTCCTTTCCGGAAGAAGGGGTACATCCCCCTGACTACCTACCTTCGCACCTACAAGATCGGAGATTATGTCGACATCAAGGTGAACGGCGCCGTTCACAAGGGCATGCCGCACAAGTTCTACCATGGTCGTACCGGTAGCGTCTGGAATGTCACTAAGCGCGCCATCGGCGTCGAAATCAACAAGCAGGTTTCTTTTATCTCATTCATATTTCATCCGAGAGAAAACTTCTTCTGTAAATAATATATGTCTCAACTCTCCTTTCTACAATATAAATAAATACGGGATTCTTCATATCATAAGACGTAAAAGAGTTTTTTGCTGGCACGCAAATGCGAAATGCGTGGATTCTGAGACGAAGTTGCTCAAACTAGCTGTGATCGTTTGTTTTATAATTCATTTAAAAGAGGTACCAAGAGTCAAAAATTCCTTCCAGCCCAAAGGTGGAATTGATCACCTCTATTCCATGTCCTCAAGTCCTACTGGTATCATCCCAGCCCTTGTTTGGAGATATTACAATATGTAATTGGAATTACTGGCCAGTATTTTTAATGTATTCATTTTTTCTGCAAATTTGGGAATTATAGTATATAATTGTCAAAGCCTTTTGATGTCATTTTCTTTTCAAGATTTCTCAGTTGTCCATATTTAACTAACTTGTGCACTCTTGACAAGCAGAACCTTTTTAGTGAAAATCTTCTTGACTTGTTAGAGCGGCCAAATATTTATGAGTTCCATGGAATTTATCACACGGTATACTTGTGTTCTTAAGTTAATGCCAAATTGTGAGCTCAAGGAGTTTATCCTTGGCTCTTTTATATTCCATCTTCCAGACGAGCTACTTGGCTGCCATACTCCTGATAATCAAGTAATCAACTTTCTTAAGAACTGAAATGTCATTTCCAATCCATCCAAACGTAGGATTTGATTCTGAACACAAGATTTGAGATTGTAATTATTGTGAATCGCTTTTCGACTATGGCATTGAATTCTTTCTCCAAAACAAGTTATTCTTCTTTTCCCTCTTGTTTCCACATTATCTAAGATGGCTAGTTTTGCCACTTGTATTTTATTTTATTTTTGGCTGAAGTCTTTGTCAATTGAGCACAATCAATACAAAGCCTTTTTCATGAGGTTGTGTTTTTACGATGCTAAGAAGAATAGAGACGAAATTGTTGTTCATATTATTAAGGAACTAAATTTCCACCAGTGTGGCATAATGCCTCCCTTTTTTGTACACTAGCTATTTGGTTTAATTGTCTTTCAGTCATTCTTTTATGATGCTCATTCCAAACATATCTTTAAGAAAATTACATAAAAGAAGGCAACAAGTTCTGTTACTTCTTTTTTTCACTTTCCAGCCGGTTAATAAGGTTGGCTTGCTTTTTGATCATTGTTGTTTAACTTTTGAGGTCTTATCCTGTTGGTATTTGATTGGTTGTTTTAATCCGGTATTCAAGTTGTGTGTTTCCATGTTCCAAGTCCTCCCCTGAACTTCATTTTTTTGTTAATTTAGGTATGTCTAAATCCAAGTTTAGCTCTGTGCATGTCTCGTTTCTGTTAGTAGGTTGTCTCAACAACTTGTTTATGCAGGTTGGCAATCGGATTATTAGGAAGAGAATTCATGTCCGCGTGGAGCATGTGCTGCCTTCCAGGTGCCAAGAAGACTTCCGTGCGAGGGTGAAGAAGAACGACCAACTTAAGGCTGAGGCGAAGGCTAGAGGTGAAATCATCAGCACAAAGCGCCAACCAGAAGGCCCTAAGCCTGGCTTCATGGTAGAAGAAGGTGCTACACTTGAGACTGTCACGCCTATTCCATATGATGTGGTCAACGACCTCAAGGGTGGTTATTAGTATTTTCTTGGCCATCTTAGTACAATTTCAATGTAAGACTTAGTTTTGAGTTCTTTTAATTCTGGAGATTAATATAATCTCTTGTAGTTGAATGCCTAATTTCATCCTCATTTTTGTCCATCATGGCATCATGGAAATGACTGCCATATTTGCTTATCGCATCTTCAATTGGAGGTTTCTAACGGCGTTTGTGAAATGAAAAAAATTGAAGAAAAAAGTTTTAATTATTAGTAGTTTAAGCGAGTTAGTGAAATTTTAAATTTATTCTTTCTTATCAAAATTAATAATATAAGTGAGATTGGTAATTAATGGTGTAAAGAAAATTGATAAAGTAGGGATCAGAAAAAAAGTTATTAAGGTAGTGTTTGGTAGGGGTGATAGGATTAGGATTATTTTTTTAAACCGTTTTAATATCTCGTTTGGTATGAGTGATTAGGGATAGGATTAATAATACCTCGTTTGGTATGAGTGATTAGGGATA
>JBAMIB010295729.1:0-11511 GCA_037177415.1 Kaempferia rotunda | reverse complement strand
GAACTATTTGTGTTTAAAAAAATTGATGTTCTCAATATAGTAGGTCAAATTAATATTTGAAAATACTTATCTAATCAGGAGAACAAGACGAACACATAAGAACTAACTTTATGTTATTTCTCTCTTTAGATCCATCCGCCTGTATCGACCAAAATTGGCTAATGGACAAAGAACTCGGAATGACGTGAAATCAGATTATATGTGTTCGTCTATTTCTCCTGATTATATAAATACTCTCAAATATTATTTTGACTCATTATATTAAGAGCGATTATTTTTTGAATATAAATGTGTTCAAAAAATCTAATTTGTGTTCACAAAACAAATGTTCTGAATATATTGAGTCAAATTGATGTTTAAGAACATGTATAATTAAACGAATTAATAAGATCTAGTTTGAAGTCATTCCGAGCCCTCTAGATTCATCAACCAATTTTGGTCAAATGAACCTAAAGAATTTCGACCAAAATTGACTGATGGACTTAGAGAGTTTGAAATAACGTGAACTAGATCCTATGTATTCATCTAGTTCTCCTAATTATATAAATGTACTCCTTAAACATTAATTTGACATACTATATTAAAAACAGTGATTTTTTAAACACGAATACATTCAAAAATCTATTTCATATTAAAAAAATCACTACTCTCAATATATTGGCCAAATTGATGTTTCATGAATATAAACATAAGAACTAGATTAATTGACCTAGTTTCACGTCATTCAAAGCCCTTTAGATTCATTAACCAATTTTGGTCGAATGGGCCTAACGAGTTTCGACCAAAATCGGTTGATCAATCTATAGGGATCATAATGACGTGAAACTAGGTCCTGTGATTTCATCTAATTCTTATGATTATATTTATGATTTCAAACATCAATTCGACTTAATATATTGAGAGAAATGATTTTTTGAACACGAATTAGTTTTTCAAACACTGTCACATTTAAAAATCATCATCCTCGATATAATGTGTTATATTGATATTTGAGGGTATTTATATAATCAAGAGAACTAGACGAATACATAGGACCTGAGATTTCATGTCAGTCCGAGCTCTATAAGTTCATTAGCCGATTTTGGCTGAAACTAACTGATAAATCTAGAGAGCTCAGAATGACATGAAACTAGTTCCTATGTCAACATCTAATTCTCTTGATTATATAAATACCCTTAAATATCAATTTGACCAATTATATTGAGAACAATATTTTTTTTAAAAATAAATTAATTATTTTTTTTAAAAGTTGAAAAATCAATCGATTAGACTGTTACAATGGTACTGAGAACACTAATAGGAGTTACAATAGGATTGGATATGTAATTTGAGATTTTAAAATTAAAATAAGTGATTAGCATATTTAGAATACTTTTCGGTAAAAGTTGATGATATAACAGTGCCCACCTAGAAATTGGCCAGCTTATTGGGCAAGTATCATAGCAGCCTAACATCATGAAACTAGCTTTAAGGTAATACACACTTCTAAGTCTCAAAAATCTGGCTAATTTATCAATAAATCAAACAATTATTATTTGTCTTCTATCATAACTATTAATCGATTTTTTTTATGAAAAAAGATAATAAGCCTCCTAATTTTTAGATTGTACTTTGCTAGAGCCACATTCCAATAAAGGGCAATGGATTCCTTTTCTTTAGAGATTGCGCACCCGTATTATGCTCATAAAAAATAGTGGATGATGATCACTGCTATTTGATGTTATTATATGAATATATGTGTGAGAACATAAGCTTCTGCTCCATCATTAGCCATCTCTATTTGCTGCATGGATTCCAGGCGGATCAGAGTCGATCTAGGAGCTCGAGGCCGTTCAATGCAACAGATTATTAACGAAATTAAGGTTCTACCCAATTCATGCCCCTCAGACATATGACTTCGTCTATGTGATGTAATAACAGAGTCGTAGTTACAAATTGAAGACACACATTACGTTCGACAATGAATACTCTTTCAGTAATAGATCGCACGAATTTAGAAACAAAAACCTAGTAAATTTGCTCTCCAAAAATCAATTAAAGAAGCTCACTGATTCAATTTAATCTTAGGGTTCAAATTTAAGAATACGGTCCTTGGCTTTCACCCCAAATCTATCATGGTGTTCTGAACTTCTGATAAGAGTTTCAGCATGCATACATCTGCATGTGAAGGAGAAGTCACGCGCGCAGGTCTTTGTTTGAGCTCCATGCTTGGCTTATGGGAGGAGAGCCGTCACTATTTATGCCAGCTCCAACTTCAGCTCTCATCAAAGGATCAGATTCATTATCTTTCCCCTGTTACATTTGGATAAATAATAATAAAAAGAGTAAATCAATACATGTAGAACTTGATGAAGATGTGAGTAGAACGAGATTGAATGACATTGAGTATCATGACGTAAACACATTTAGGATGCAGAGACAATATAGAAATAAATTTAGAAGTATGCACAAAGTTTAGGATTCTAAAATGTGGCAGAGTCAATCACTGTTTGGAAATTTAAGAAAGATAAAATCTCCAACTGCTGCTGTTAGGTTGCACCACAAAGTAACGGACATCCCAGAGCATTAGGAAATTGGGCACACAATCTAATTAGTCAAAGGATGTAAGAAAGTTGCAGTCATACCTGCAGCATCTGAGCAGTTGCTTCCCGAGCTTTTTGTTGACCTTCAGCTACGCAAAAATAAGAATACAAAACCATCCCAATTATTGCAACAAAGATTCCGAAGATATTTCTCCAACTAAATGGATCATGAAGCAACACATAGCCAAAAGTCAAAACCAGGCAGGTCTTGAGATGCCCCAGAACTTGGTATGTCACTGGCGATGTCTTCCCAATTACAAGAAATGTACTGAAGTTGACGGAGACTGATATTAGGCAAGAAAGCACGATGAAAACCTACAAGAAAAATGCAAGTGTAAGAAGGGAAATGTGTATATTCAAGGGACACAAAGTGCAAGCGTACTTACAAGAACTAGAGTTGTGTAATTGAATGCAAACACATTCTGGTTAGTTAGGAGCCCATCAAGAAAAGGACCAGATACAAACAGAGTTAGGGATTGGTAAAGGGCAGATTGGTACAAAAGTTGGGTTGAAGAAACCTTAAACTTCTTTTGTATAGTGTTAGTCATCTGCAAAATAACTGGTTAAGGTCTATAACAAGAATCATTAGCGTGAACTATTTCATATAGAAAATAGAAGCCACTGATCCACAATCAAAGATATTAGGAACCATGTAGAACCACAATCCAAGCCATTTCCTTATCTTGTTCCTTTAAATAATACATCCTATTCCAAATATTGGTATGAATGGAAAAATATAGTGATACAAGATTATAATTCCTTAGTAAACATAGCTTAGCCAAGCTTCTTATGAAACAATCAAATAGACAATTCCCAATGTTAATCCAAGACAAATTGGATTCCAAAGAATTTCCAGGCTTGAAACTGTTAATAAATCTCTGTTGATAGTAAATGTTCTCAACTTCTAGTGTGCATTTATTGAATATAGTTTATCAGGCCGGTTTTGTTATTTCACACCAGTTATTCTACAGGAAGATTTACGCCATTAAGAACGACACTGAATGTGCCAAGAATCACACATGATTACTGAAACAATTCATCAGAGAGAAGAAAATCAGAAAAGACTTCCAACCACATGTTAAATGTGTGGTCCATCTTATTAGTGGTTTTATCATGGTTTCAATTAAAATTGTTGTTGTGGGACATAGAGGTTATGAGTTCGAGTTTCAGAAATAGTTTTTTGCAAAGCAAGGTAAGACTACATACAATAGACCATTTCCCGGGACCCCGCATTGGCGAGAACTCCGTGCTACCCTTTTATACCCTCTTTTAGAGTCAGTGTGTCAAAGTTTGATATGGGATGGGCTACATGGGATAGTGCACTGGGCATTCAGAAAGGAATTTAGTATCTGTTAAAGATGCTGATGCAATTTAATTAATAAAGGACAGCTTGCTCTATAAGGATACAATTTGTGCAATACAAGTAGTAATAATCGCCAAGAGAGACAATATAGACCCAAGCAAGTTAAGCTGCAGATCTGTCACAGTTGCAATTCCAACACCCAATAGAAGAATGGAAAGTGAGAACTGAATACTTCGGCTGCAGTTTCAAATATTAAAAAAAAGGCAAATAAATTATATATTATCTTAGAAAATCATTATAGCAGAATGCACTGACAAGAAGTTCGCCATTCATCAAACAAGCATAACGAATAGCTATTTAAGAAGATGATATGATCTCTAATACAAGATAAATAAAAACAGGACAAATCATAAAACATCCACAACAACTTGTTTGTATTTTAAAACAAACTCACGACGTATTAACTGACATATATGACAGTTATTGCAATCACCATTCACTAATAATAATAATAACGACCTTCACTAATAAAGATCCAAATGTGACTTTGGACGGTAATTTTGCCTCTAGCATCAAAGTGGCTTACCCTAAGTTTAACAGCTAAAATCACTTTCTCATTTCAAGTAAATATCTGTGTAATTGATGACTTAAAAATATTATTTCCTATTCCAATATACTTTTTTATTAGTGTAAATTATTCTTCCAAGTCAAAAGAACATTTTTATAGAAAAAAATCAATTATTTGAAGTCTCAACTAGGTCTTGTTGTAGCACAGAGATTCAAGCTTGTTAAGAAGAGTCGAAGTTCTGCTCTGGATTACCAATCTTCTTTAAACATTACATGGCAATAGGTAACTCAAATAACATATCTCATATATTGTACAACTAAAGTCACAATAATCACGGAAACGTATAAGTTGTCAGAAATTAGAAACATTGCTCCAGCATTGCAAATGGACATACTAAACAGATTTTTAAAATATACTATTGGATTGTTTTTATCTTGATTCTCCTAATCATTTATACTCCTATGACTCCAGGATAAGAATGAGCTTTGAACATTGTGTCAATTGGATGATTAATTTGTTATAACAAAATGTAGGGTAGGGTACTTTGTTGAATGGCAATGATCATATCATACCTGAACTTCTTTGCAAAAAAGGCAGTCTCTAAGAAGACAGTACAAGGAATGATTGCTAGTTTTGTCATCTGTAGAGGAAGACACATTATTCAAATCACCATAGAAAAACCCTTCAAACTACTACAACTCTTTGAAATAGAAAATAGCACAAGAATGGAAAAAAGAAAAGAAATAAACATATAAAAAATCTGTGTATCAAATATGGAAACAGCTTAGTTCATATTAATAGAAAAGAGAGGATCTCACAGTTAAGAGTAAAAAAAGTGTAGTTTTAAGACAATCAAATCTTCATATTACAACTAGAGAGAAAACTTAGTCCAACTTTAGGAAGCAATCAAACAACTCAATTTTCTACCAAGATTAACATTTGAAAATATTAATGTACTCAAAAGTCATAAAATAACCCCAATACATAAGTATTTACATCTACGATTTATTTTCATTTACTATTAGGATTGCTTACTCTGCGGTCAAAATGTGGTAATAGCTTATTCTAACCTTAATAGAAAAGCTATCTGAATATACCAAATCTAACACTCTATTTGATGCAACAAAAACAACAGATTAAAAATTCGTATTCATTTTGTTTTGAGTGGTAAGTTGTACTACATAGATTTCCTTGAGAAGTATTAACACATGGAAAATAACTAATAAAGTATCACAGCTTATAGAAGATGCATATACTTGAAATAGAAACACTAACATTAGCATAAAATTTACTGACAAATTTATGTAGGTTAATCACTACCAAGATAATAGTTCCAATAACTATTAAAAACAAAAGGTTTAAAGTAGCAGTAATAAATTTCCAGTTTAGGTAGTGATCTAAGATGCATTCAGATATCACTACAATATCTTTTGTATATACTTGTCGGCAGAAAATCAATACTCTCTTAAATACCAAGCATTATACCTGATAAAAACCAACAGAGTTGAAACCTAGACTCAGATTTAATAATCCGATTGAGATTCCATTTAATACTCCAAACCCCATCACAACTTTTCGGTCAAAAGGTTTGTGTTCAAATAACTTCATGCATAGTGCCACATGAAGAGAACAGAAGGTAACCAGTAGATGCCAGCTTGTCAACGTTGTAGCTGAGAATAATAGATAATACAAGCTGTTAATCATAATTCCTATTAGCAATTTTCAAAAGACTATTAATATGCAAAAAACAGTCTCGATAAAGTAGCCAATACTTACCTTGGTTGTTCCTGAAGGCATTAGTTAGTAGTTACTCATCTAATTGACAGCAAATAAGGTGGATTTTTTCTTTTATATTTTACACATGATGCTAGGATCTAAAGAAAGTACTGCTGCATAATCTGATCATATAAAGTACAGTTACACTTCCAGTACAGAACATACTGATTTCCCATCTTTTCCACTTAAAAGTGGTGGAAAAACATATTTTCTGCCCTCCAGGTCATCTCAGATGGGCAAGTGATGGAAAGATGTAAATGGTTGCACATTTTACTTCAGATACGGGAATTTTCAGCACAAAATTTGTACTCCAATGATCATTTTTTTTTTTTTTTTGGAATAATTCTGCTACTTTTGTATGCAGTGAGCCTTTTGTTCATAAGAAGACAAATCTATTAGATGCTCAAATTCCAAAAAAAATATATCATCAAATTAGTCTAAAATATTTGCTTAATCTTGTAAAAAAATCTCTCCTAAGAAAGTGGCGGTAGAAAATGATTGGACGGATAATCGCTAAAAACAATAAAGGAACCAGATGCACTCAATCACTGTAAGACCAGACCTACCGTCATGTCACACGCTATATCACAAGATTTTTCAGCAATGTTCACATTACTCCACGGACAGCGGATCAAGACAAAATTTCCAGATCCATACACCAATCCAACTATGCCAGGAAATACTCAATCACAGTAGAAAATTGGCACAGAATTTTAAAAAAAAATTGCAAGAAACAATCAGATCCCATACCAAATTGAAATCCAAGGGAGCTCATCAACGCCTTGTTGCAGATCACTATCGACACCGACGACACCACCGATAGGCTCAGCGCTCCGACGGTTCCCAACTGGAACCCCGCGCCCTCACCCATCTCTAATCCAATCAAGACACACTCTCACTTCGTCGATCTACCACCTCCAACAACACAAACAAACCCAGAAACCCCAAAGTATCAGACTTTCAAAGCGCGCACCGTCATATAACCAGCCTCGTTCGTCCCAAAACTAAATATCTCAGCGAAAACCAGATCGAGTGCGAGGGAGGATCAGAATAGAGGCCGAATCCCAGAGCTGAGGCTTTCAGATCTGGTGGCAGAGCATTAAAACCTCTGACCTGGATTTATCCCGATCCCAGAAAGAGGAAGCGGCAAGCGAAAGCAACCAGCGAGATTCTCCTCCTTGTGCCCTCTCAATTCCGCAGCGATGCGAAATGTGTCGCCTCTCCCCCCGGCTTAAAATGTGAAACCTTTAAGACCGAACAAAGAGACTGCCCGACGGAGACGATTTGATATTCTTCGCCAAACGGACAGAGTGGAACCCACTAAAGCGGCTCACATCATTGGACGCCAAAGCTAAAGCCAAGGCCAAAGCGGGCCCCGTGGGTCTCCTTGGTCTACCCACCGAGTGCACCAAACGGTAGGTGAGACGCTTAAACCGGCGAAGGGGTAAATGATATGTAGTTTTACGGCGAAGGGATAACTGTCCTTTCCTTAGAATTTATTGTTTGCCTCACCTATGATATATTAGTGGTTATGCGACTCACAGAGTCACAGTAAAGGAAGGCTGAACTTATGAATTGTTGGTTGTGAGTATTTTTTAATATATTTTGATGATGGATAACAAATTTTTATAAAATCAAATCGATCACTTGACTTGAATTATACTATATAGGTGGTCGGGATTACAAACATATATTGGCATACATCACCTGATCAACAAGTCATTTATTGCATTCATCTGGGCGTTAAGAAAAAAAAATATCTCAAAATTTTTTTAGATAAACAGAGCTCGAGATCATCTCGGGCACATAAAGTCCTGAGATCATTTCGGGCACACAAAAGTCCTGAGATCGCCTCAGACATACAGTAATCAAAAACCTTTCGACTATAACTGTGGATCCTATTATAAAAAGTTCGTATCTTTCTCCCCGAGAATTCCGGAGATAATTAATGATAAAAAGGAGAATATATCATATTATTAATGAAAACATGTATTGTCAATTATTTGATAATAATGATCGAACGGACAATTAAGGAAACAAACACAACGAATATTCTCTCTTTATGACACGTTCATAAACATAAAGGCAAGAACGGTTGCTAGCGCACGTCCAAATAATGTCAGCTTAGCCCTAATCGTGGGAAAGGGAGATACGCGCTGCCTATAAAAGAGATATGAAACTCTAGGTAATGCTTCTTCTTCCAAGTTTTCCTTCTCAAAAATACTACTTCCTCTCTTTTTGACTTGAGCTTCGGAGGGGTTTCCACCGGAGTTCTTCCGGTGGGTTCCTTTAATGCTCGTGTTACTCTCGCAAGGCCATCACTCCTTCCTCATCATCTTCCACGTCGTCTCCTTCGGTTGTCTCTTCGACTTCGGCCGTCCACGTGGTTCTTCGCCGGAACCTGCATTATTACAAACTATTAAGATGTTTTAAAATGAAATTAAAAATATAAGAGTATTTCGACACTACAAAGAATTTTAAGAGTATTTTAGAAATGATATTAAACTTTAGGGGACATTTTGAAATTATATATATATATATATATATATATCCTAGGCTTCTTATACGACTGCGAATGATATCTGATATGAATGATCTGACACAATAAAATGTAATTTTTTAAATTTTTCTCGTCTACATGTAATAATTTTTCTCTTTACTCTCTCATCTATATACGGATGTGAAAGAAAAGAAAAAAAATTTATTGCAGGAAGATGAAAGAGGAAAGAGAGATTTTAACTGTATTTAACCATTAATGTCAGATATACTTCATGGTCGCTCATATAAATAACTTGTATTTTTTTACTCTCTCATCTACATACGGATCCGTAAGAGGAAATGAAGAAAAATTATTACAGAAGATGAAAGAGAAAAGAGAGATTTTAACTATATTTAACCATCAATGTCAGATATATTTGATGGTTGAGCGTATAAAATCGGACAAGTATACATATACATGTACACACGCGCACGATTGTGTTGTGCAAAATGCATTCTCTCGTTACAAGTTTTCCAAGACGGCGACGCATCCTGCCTAATGGTTAGGTATCAATCCATGTAGAGTGACATTGGACCATGAAGTGGGGCCCCACGACTGCAAATTCGGCACGAAATATATCTCTCCAGGCATTTGACACACAAATAAAAAATTAGATCAACGTACAGATGAAAATACTAATTTGTTTTGATCAGCAATATTTTTGAGGCAAGAAAATACTAATTTGTTTTGGGATAAATGTGGATAGAAAGCACACATTTTTTTGACCTGAGAACACAAGATGAATGCATATTATTGAACATGCAAAGATAAAGCACACAAATCCAAATTTGGAACCTTGACTGATGAACAAGGAGACAATGATTCACCCATCAGAACTTTGGCAGACAGTTTCAGATAAATACAATGAATGAATAAAGAATACAGCACGTCGTGAATGGAGCACCAGGGTGTTGATCCCAACAAGTCTACTGTGGGCTTGTTAGAAAGTGCTGCTGCTTTCACTCACTGAAACAGTGGAACTCTCGGATTTTGTGAGTTGAGAACCTTGGTTGATATCCAATCCCTGAAACCTTCCCAGGGGCTCTTGCTGCAGTTCGTCAGGATGGCTTTTGAGATGTCTAAGCATTTGCTGGTTTGCAACACCAGGCTGTGGCTGATCGTAAAGGGGATGCTGTAACTGGATAGCCTGGTGGTGGAACTGCTGTTGTTGGGGAAGCATGATGATTGATGGGTTGTAAGGAGCATTATGTAGTCCCATGCTGTATGCTTGTTCAGGTTTTGAAATTTCATTTGTAGCAACCTTCAGTCTTTCAACTTCTTGCTTTAGTGCCTCATTCAGTGCTGAAAGGACGTTAAACACATCATTCAACATTTGTATGTATAAATTATAAGAAAAGCTTGACGTTCCGTGTTGTTTTTGATTGCTGACGTCGAATACACAAGCACGAGAATTTAGAGGAGGGACAAAATGTCATGTCCACTTCAACTCCACCAAAAAATTAGAAATATCGTGTTGTGAGAAACAGAAGTCGATTTACATGGTTAAGGATCTTGACTCATCATCTTATTATGAGAGAAATAATCTAGGTACTGGAAGGTATAAAAATAAGTGCATACCTTAACCAAAACTACTACAATTCTAACCTGCTGGCATTAAATGAAGTCTCTTAAGATAGATGTACAACAAGACAATAACCTTTCAGCTATTTCACCACATAAATGATTTAGCAGACTCAAAAAGGATCAGGAACTTCAAATTTGACACTACATGGAATTATTGATTTAGCAGACAATAACCTTTAAGCTATTTCACCGCATAATAGTGATGAAGTATTGAGATAAAAATGAAGAATTATTGAAAAATAGTCAAAAAAAAGTTATTTTGGATCCGGTTATATCGGTTGTCCGGGTCGGGTTCGGGTTGACTGAGTTCGGGTTGAGGGGTTTCATGTTGAGTTCGGGTTCGAGTCGGGTTCGGGTTGAGAGTTAAAAAAAAAAATTTCACAACCTGACCCGAATCCGATCCGACCCACCCGAATTAACACCCCTAAACCAAAGACACATCTTAACTGTGTTCTTATGAATTATAAAAACAATATTTTCAAAATTGTTCCCAGGACTCCTCATAAAATCCTATGTGTGTCATTTCCCATGATAAAGGAATAAAATATAATAAGAAAGAAAAGTTAAACAATGGAAAATGGCTTAGCCAAACATATAGGTAATGCAATAACTTGGAAACAATAATCGTCCTACAAATTTATTAATATTAGCCCTAAGACCCAATTATAAGATGATTTGACTTATTAGGTTAATGGATATGGATTGGACTATTGGATTGAGTCTAATTCGGATTTGGCACATTGAGTTCGACTCAAATGGATTCAAATTAGGCTCATTAGATTAATGGGTTAGACTCATTGTCTTATTGGGTTAATAACTTATTGGATTAATAGTTAATCAAATATGTTAACATCCAATTCATTAAGAGAAGAACACCAAGAGACAAAAATTAAGTGCAATATAAAGATAACAGTTACCAACTCAAAAAGTGGATGGTCTGAGGTTTCCGGAATTGGTGTCGGGTTGTCGGCAGCGATCGGAAGGCCGGATTAGCAGCACAGCAGTAGTAGCGCAAGTTCAGAGCACACTGGAAGTCGTAGAGCTCGTAAAAACATATAGAAGAGTTGCACCTTGTGTACTAGTCGAATAGGGCTTACAAAAGCCTCTAAGGGCACCTTCAACCTCCCTGAGGGTGCCCTCAGGGCAGATGTTATCCCCA
>JBAMIB010295728.1:1353-22308 GCA_037177415.1 Kaempferia rotunda | reverse complement strand
GCTCTCCATGTGACAACCTACTAGCAATCCTTGATAGATCCTTCAGTCACTGTTCGGGCTAATAGTTTCCATAATTTATCTCCTTTATATTGACTCTGGTACTGGTTGATGGAGACGCTAGGGCGAGCGAAATGTCTTTTGTCACCAATTGATATACCCTTCGGCCTTGGAGCGGACGTATTTATTTTAAGAATTCACCAGCTTGACAAAATTGCAGCCATGTCCCAATAGGAAGGAAAATTTAACGAGTGTTTAGTTTGTATATTTTTTATTTTTATTTTTTTTTAAATATATATTTTCAAAAAAAAAATAGAAAATAATTTTTAACATTCTCTATTTTTTCAGAAAATGTTATGTCTTTTATAAAAAACCGAGACGGAAAATACAAAACAAACACTATTTTCTAGAAAATACATATTTTTTCAAAAAATAAAAATAAAAAACATACAAACTAAACGCCCCTTTATTTTTGCTGCACGGAACAATTTTCCTTGAAAGTTATTTGAGATGAACTAGATATTTTACACGAAAGAAAGAACAATATTTGATATGATTTGTAGTTCTGAAGGGTCGTAACACAGAGGATGAGGATGTTGATCACTTCAAGCCACAAACAAGGTATTGATTGTTTTATGATTTCATGGTGTGTGAGGTTGGGTGGGGCAGCCAGTGACAGCCTAAGCCATGTTGTTTGGGACAGAAAAAAGAGCAAAGTTGCATGAGACGAGGACAAGAAGCATCTGATGTTTCATCAATACAAAGCTGAATGGGATGGCTCAATATTTTTCATGCTTGGGTCTGCTATTTAATCAGCTCAGGTGATCGAAGTCTCTTGGTAAAGCAGAAAAAGAATGCAATAGAATTGAATTGAGAACATGGTTAGGGGAGGTTCAGCAGAAAAAGAATGCAATAGAATTGAGGTCTAGATGGGATCGAGCTCGTGCAAATTGAACCCAATTTAATGAACCTTTACATGAATCAATTTAACCTGAACAAGACTCCTCATCACCATTAAGTGAACCTCATTTAATTTGATGTTAAATTTACAGGACTGTACATTTGAACTTACCTTCATTAGCATTTATGAGTCTCTGTTCCTTGATGGGGAAGTTCCTGGTTCATACGAAAATGTCAACAGTAGTGTTTCATGTGCATTTAATAAATGTCTGGTGATAATATAACATAATAAATGTACCCGCTCCGATTTGGTAGGCTAAGACAAAGACTGAAATAGGGATCTCGTGCCAGGCTTGCAAACACAAGCATATGATTGAATGCAGAAGTCACAGTCTCTCGGACTGTGCAGAGAGGTCATTTAATGTACAGAATGTCACGAAAATGGTGTGTTTCTTATCAACACAGCTAGTGTAAAGCCAACAAAAAATGTTTATAAGAGACAATAGTGACAACCGCACTAAAGAATATGCTGAAATAAATAGGCTGCTGCCTTGAACAAAAACTTAGGACAGGATAGCAAACACAAATATATGATTCCATTAGTCATACAGACAAATAACAAAAGTGAGGAATCTTAATTGAGACTTTAATTTGTAGAGATAGATAGAATAAGTCAATACAGATTGAGATTGATTGATTGCAGATGATATGGATTTTTTTTTTATATTACAAAGAAATATTTAGTTTTGGGTATGAAATATTCAAGACACAGAGTAAATAGATGAAAAGCCTTGGACAATAAAGGCTAACAAATCCACACTGCAAAACTGCAACACGCTCACTTTCGTAGTTCAGACACAGTAGTAGTTGGTACCTGAAGCGCAAAGAATCTCCATTTTCCATGCTGCTCTGTCAGTAAGTTATAGTACAGCGCCGAATGAAAATCCAAGTAGCTGACCTACTCGGGGATGATGATGATGGAATCAAGTAGTTCATTTTTTTCTTCCCTTTTTTGTGATTGGAGTTTGACAATCAATAGATTTATCAATAAATTACAAGTTACAAATGTACCAAGTTAGGTTTACATACGTAAATAGTCACTAGAGAACATGTTCCATCCTGGCACATTTGGTTGGCATCGCCTGCAACAATTAAATGCTCTGGATTAGAAAGTTGTTGAGAGAAAGCAATTAACATCCATGAGAGACCCGATTTCCCCCTTTTTTTTATCATAGTTGACAAATGATTATTAAGGTAGAAACTGAGCCACAAACAATTTTATAACTCGTAGTCTGACCTCATGAATATAATTTGAAAGAGGAAGTGAAAGAACCAAACCAAACATGGATGATGGTTGCTATCAAATCATGCTTGCTATGTTTAAAAATGAGTGCATAAAATACTTTGAACGAATAGTATCTGAGAGACTAAAACACAAACTAGAAATTTTCATATTTTCTTTATTTCTTTTGGGAAGATCTTAAGAACTTACTTACCCTGCAGATTAGATACCACAGCCTCAACACTTTGTTTAATTTACATAAATGATGTCTTCATCTTCATTATCCATATCACCTTCTCCATCTTCTTCAGAAGAATTTGGAGGTTCAAATTGTTTGACATCTTGATCTCTGGTGCTCTTTTCTTCCTTTAACCTGTCCAATATGGCTATCACCTACGGGTGAAAGTTTAATCAATTCCAGGTTGAACTAATTCTTTTGTATGGTTGACTCATTATGAAAAAAAACACATTAGTACAAGAATTTTTAGGGCATATTAACTTTTTCAATAAATGAAGAAAAGAAAGCCATCACATTTTGTGCTAAATTTATGTTGCTTCTCTCCAAGTCCAATACAGGTGATCAGGCATTTCCCCATCCAAGAAGATAAATGCATGCTGTCTAACCCTTACGAATGTGATAACAAATCTTACAGAACAAAAGAAACACGAAGCAGAGAGCAGATACAGTACTTGAGAATCAATCACAAATTCACAATATTTCAGCTAGGCAAAGAAGTAATTCCTAAAGCAATCTTCATCTCAAATAATTATGAGCCATACAAATTCAATAGGTCAAGAAAGAAGATGATTCAACATGTAAATAATGTTACTAACATTATGATTTCATTCTAGACTCCAGTAACTAAAAAAAGGCAAGGAAGCATTCAAACATTTAAGCTCACATAGACAAAATATAAAACATTTAAACTGGCACAGAGGGGATCTAAAATCAAACCAGAAGGAAATTTGAAATTCAGTGCCATCCAATATATATTTTGAAGCTAAAAAGGTCTGCCACACACAATGATCATTTTGGCTGAAAGTTCTTCCAGATTGAAGGGCAAACAAGATAAATGCACTAAGGCCTGGAAGACATAACGATAGTGATGAAAACCATACTGAACATAGCAAGAGTATTGTTTAAGTTATGACATTTCAAAAGTATACTTTACATCGATGTCTTACTAGTTTAACCTATAGTACTTCTTTTACCTACTAATAGTTTGTTTTGTTTCTTAGCTATTGATCTATAGATTTCTCTATCTCCAGTTAAAGAATAACCACAAATATATATCTTTATCAGTTTAAAATTTCTATAAGTTGTTAAATTGTTGACGTATGAGATTTAGCCATTTAGGTATAACAAAAGATAAATTTTCATGTTGACTATAGATCTATATGTGATTTAATATTTGACTAATTGCATGAGGAAGATTTTATGAGATATGTATTGTATGATTTATCAGCCATCTTAGGCATCCAGGATGTGTTAGTAATATCATATCTAGGAAAAGGTTCAAACTTAGTAGGATATAAAGCAAAAAGTCATACTTGGACTCCCCATTGATGAACCCCAGGCTCATCAAAACTGAAAACCAGTTACCAACGCTGACATTCAGAGTGAACATTGCACCCACATTGACAACTTGTAAATTTTAATGAGATAAAGTGTTGGAACCTAGATCCATATCATGTTGCAGTCCGGTACTCTTATCCAAATAACAAAGGCAATCAGAGTATGAGTTCAAACATTACTGACTTGGGGATCAACCAGCATGGTACCTGAGATGCTATTTTAAATTCTACCAGCACGGCATGAAAACCTTTATTCAGAAACACTTCATTTGGATACAAAAGACACCAAGGATTTATCCTCTTCATCGTGTGCTTTGAGTATGCTTCTTATACATATAATTACATCCAGAAATAATGATTTTTGAAGTAAAAGCCAAGTTATACAAACTTAGCAATGGTGCATAATCTTCTTCAGCGTGGTAGCAAATAATTTTAAACAGATAACAGAGTAGCAGATAGACATAGTCACTTAGTAGTCTACTTTTTAACATGAATTGGTCCCAATATCCATGGAACTAGGCATTGCTCTTTTACTTCTGTTCAACTCTTTCAGCATCATTTACAAACCAATCAAGGGCATCGACCAAAGATGGATAGAAGTAACACGTTAAAGAAATTAATGATTAACCATTGAATTAAAAGTCAACTCTCAATCAAGAGCTATCTTGCGTAAAATGCATGCAACACAAACATAACACATCAAAATATTGTTAAAAGTTTTATTTGCCAATTCTATTTTCTCTAACATGATATGTTGATCTGTTAGCTCTTTATCAATTCCCCAATATTTACATCAGCTAACCTAAACGCAGACATGGAAAACAATGAGGTGGTCACAATGTGATGATATAATAAGCTTACTCTGCTTCCTCTTTCTAGCGACTCATCTTCAATGAAACGTATTTCAGGAGTTAGGCGCAACTTCATCCGCCTCCCCAGTTCACTACGCACATACTTGACCTTCGACTTCAGTCCAGCAATAGCAACCTCTTTTCCTCGATCATCACCAAAGACAGACACATACACCTTAACAACCTAAAAACTTAATATTGAATTTGATTTAGCCTAATAAGCACCACAATTCCCAAAACCAAGAAATTAGTAATCGCACCGTCAAAACAGATGAATCACCTGGAGGTCGCTGGAGACCTCGACGCCGCTAATAGTAGTGAGGGAGGAGAGGTAGCGGTCGGCACCGAGGGAGGCTTCCGGGAGGACGGCATACTGGAGAACCTTGTCGGTGATCAACATGTCCGACAGCTCCCTCTGGATCTGCTTGGCCACCATCTTGACCCGACGCTGGTTCGCCATGCACCGGACCGTCCCGCCTCGTCGTCCCCCGATCACCGCCGTGAGCTTAGGGCTCGTCCAGGTCCGTGGACGGGGACAGAGAGCGTATCCGGAGACATTGCTGGCGGTGGTGGAGAACAGATCAACGGAAAACGTTAGAGGAGACGGGGGCAACCGGCTCATGGTATTTGTTGCGCTTCTCCAAGGAGCAGATAAGCGGGTCATGGATAGGGTAGAGATGAATCGGGATTTGGAGCCGGACGCCTGGTTATTTAAAATCCCTTTCACAGCTTACGAATCTAATTTATTTGATTTACTTATTTATTTATAATTCATATGTTTAAATTTGCTCTATTAATTTTACAGGCAGACGACCTTTCATTTTATTTATTTATCTATATGTGACAAAGGTTAAAATGTTTATGTCAGATGGTTCAGTATCCAAATACATATAAATAATTAAATTATGAAAGGTTTTGTTTAGTAACAATAATGTACTATCAACACCACCAACTATCCTAATCAAATATAGACTTAGAGGTCAACTTTTAGAATATTTGTCTTTATTATTTAAATTCTCATACTCTTATTTATTATCCTATCTTATCATTATATATACATATATTTTTTTTTTTGAAAATCATGATGTTCAATTTGTACGATCCTATTAATTCTACAAGTGACAGATCTAGTCCTATAAAAAATTTCTATTATATATCAAAGTAAATTAGAAAGTACATGAATTCTCACAGACAGTTCCGCATGCATAAATTTTCCAAACTCTGAGTATATGAGATTTGAAGCTAGTTTAGAATTTTATAATCATCTTACATTTTGAAATTCTTGGTGGTCACGAGTTGTGTAATAAACGGGCTTACAACTACAATTTAATAACTTGTAAGTTTTGCTAAGTTTTAAACTTTAACAAGAGTAATATAAATAAATTTGCACCCTGACACTTGAGATTAGTAGTTGGAGAAACTACAAATGTATACGATATAAGGTAATATATAACCTATTTTGTAAATCAGCCGATCTCAACGATAACAAAGGTTAACAGTTAAGGGCGTTTTGTTAATAATTGAAATACTAAGAGTAAAATGATGAATCTAAAACTACAGAGGCATCTAAAGAAAGTCAGAAAACTATAGGGTGAAAATGATTTTTCTCCAAAACAAAATCTAGTGACTGACTGGAGTCCATGGATGAAAAAGATCGGTTCAGCTTCCGGTCTGGATGAACCGGTCCGTTTGGATCAAATGAAATGTGGACCTTTTTAGCAAAATTTGCCGGTTCGTCTCGAACAAGATGCCAGGCACAGCTTTCCTTTTTTAAATACCACATTTTGTCGAATCAAGTTGGCGTTCCCAAATTCCCTTTCCTGGTCTCCAGATTTCTTCGGCCGCTGTCGGTGGTGGAGGCGGACGAGCTCGAGGAAGTCAGCGATCGGCGGACGTATCATCAATGACGCTCGGTAGTTCCGGTGGATCCGGCGTTGTCGGTGAGAGATTCCATCCCCGCCTTCCCCTCTTTCCTCTTCTTTCTTCCAACCTAAATTTCTATGCATCTATATGTTGACTCGATTTTTTTTCCCTTCGGGTGGGTTGAGAATTTCACAAAGTGATACTTTTTTTTCCTTTGGTAATCGCGATAACTCGATGCAGTTTTGAATGGTAATTGATGGAGCTTTACCAGTTTCTAGTTGTTGTTAGATTTCAATTATAATCAGCGATGCTAGGCTGTTGGTGGCTCGTCCTCGATATGATATCGTGTTTTGAGGTTAATCTTCCACGCTTCTCCATCTCTCATCTTTAAGATTAATTTCCACGATGACTGCACAAGGTAGGAGCGATTGAAGAACGAACAATATATTATTTTGTATGCGCAGCCTTTTGATATCAGAATCATGGTTATGATACAATTTACTTGCATTCTCCCCTTCTCCAATTTAATTTGCTCTCTACTGAACAGTGTGCCGGAAGACCACAGGAATTTGTATCTCGAGGTTCAAATTGTTAGTAATGCTTCTGATACAAACGAGTATACTTTGAAGTCCTATTAAGCTACCATTTTTGCAGCCCTTGTTTTGGATTGTCTTCTATATGCAAGCTTATTTCAGTGGTCTTGGTTGGATTCATATATGCATTATTGCTATTTGTAAAATCTAAGAACCAGTTACTAAAGAGTGACATGCATTTTTCATGTGTCCATTACGAGACTTGTTTGCTTAATCACTCCAACATCTTTTATTTTACTTTTAAGCTGTCTCTGTTCATATGTCATCTTCGTCCTGCTCATTTGCAACTCCGGCAAATCTCCTCTTCCTTCAGTTCCTGTGTTCTTTGCATAACAAATGCCAGGCAATCCAAAGGAGGCGTACAGTAATGACATTTGTTTCATTGTAGCGAATCATTGCCTATAATTTCCTGCTAATCCGAGCTTGGTATTCTGTACTTTTTCATTTTTTGTTTATTTTAATACATCGAGACTTGTTTGTTAGTTGACATCTTCTATTTTGGTATTTTCTGGTCTTTTTACCAAACCATTTTATTTGCATGCATTCTGTTCAATTTGATGAATCATTTGTATCAGGATGGCACTTCATAGCGTTGTTTGTTATTCCATCGTTGTGCAGTTCCTCGGAACTTTAGATTGCTCGAAGAGCTCGAGAGAGGGGAAAAGGGCATAGGAGATGGGACTGTAAGTTATGGCATGGATGATGGAGATGACATTTACATGCGCTCTTGGACTGGCACAATAATTGGCCCTCTTAATGTATGTGATGGACATTTTCTATTTCACTACATCACCAAATCTGAAATTGAAGATATCATATTTTGCACCAATACTCTCTCGCAGACAGTCCACGAGAGTCGCATCTATCAGTTGAAGTTGTTCTGTGACAAGGATTATCCCGAGAAGCCACCAAGTGTTCGTTTCCATTCACGCATCAACATGACTTGCGTTAATCCTGACACGGGAGTGGTAATATCATGAGTTGAAGACGAGTATAAAGATTTAGGAGAATTACTACCATTGTTTTTTGGAAACTAATGCTAGGTGTTGGTGTGATTATTCCAGGTAGATCCAAAGAAATTTTTGGTTCTGGGGAACTGGCAACGTGATTACACAATGGAGTATGTTCTAACACACCTCAAAAAAGAAATGGCAACATCACACAACCGCAGATTAGTTCAGCCTCCAGAAGGTACTTGTTTCTAAAAATTTGGCTCTGGCCAAAGTTTACTAATTAAGGTGAAAGTAGGCTTTCATGTATTAATTATTCGGTAAAGACTAAAGAGTGGTTTGTTTAACTCATGCTTGTGGTTAAATTTGGCGGCTGTATACATTATAAAAAAAGACTCTGTGCTAACTGCTAAATGACTGTGAATTTGTGTATTATCTAAAGATTTACCTTCCTATCTTTTGGGTGGTTAGCATGGAAAAGTCTGCAAGTAGCATTGTTTTGCTCTTTCCTCTTGTAGAAGCAACATAAATCCAATTGGTGGTAGCTGCTATCCCTTGTCGTGAATTTTTTTGTTTGAACTGGTTTTTTAATGCATGTCTATTTATAAGTGTCAATTAGACTGCCGGGCCTAGTCTCTCCTGACTTGGCCTGGTGTGGGCTGGGTCAAGCCTACCATGGCCATGCAGGTAGGCTGAGTTAGGCATAGAATTTCATAGCCCTACACTGAAACAAATCCATGGATGAATGAATATTAGCTATTTGAATATGTTTAAATTCCTACTTTACATGATAAATGTGCATTCAAATCCATGGGGACCTATGGATACTCAAATAGGTAAAATATATGGATATCTATGGTACTTATAGTTTTATGTCAATTTAAACTGGGCTCAGAACCTTATTACTTGGACGATCACTATTGGAATATAACTCATCAGTCATCCATTCATTTATGGTGATGTCTCATAAAGCACTTGACCTAACAAGCATGCTTACACTGTACTTACTAGTCTCAGCGTGCTGTTGTATAAACATACTGTTTAAAATAAATAAATACAAAGGCTAAACTAGAAAGAATTCATGATACCTTTCCGTCCTTCTGTGACTGCTATCTTTGGTCAAGGGTATAATCTTCTATTTGGACTCAGCATGACCCAAAGCTGTATTTAGGCCCATATTTGCATATGTTGGCCTTTCTTAATGTTGCAAACTTCTTAAGCATTCTTTGTGGTGGTGTTTGGTTTATAGGATACAGTAAAATTAAGGATTTTGTTTCTTCTTTGCGTCATCATGGTATGGAATTTAATGATTCATTTTTATTTCTATGTTTAATTTCAATTAATATTGTAAAAATAATAGATATAACATAGTGATGGAGATAAATGGTAAACTCCATTAAAAATTTATAAGCTTAGAAATAAAGATTCTAAAATTCTTAATGTGGCATGTCTTGAAGATGATAAACCTACTTGGAAAATGATATAAAGTTCATTAATTTCTAAGAGCATCTCCAAGGGTTGTGAGAGGCTTGTAAAATCCAAAAAGCTCAATAAAAAAGCTTGAACCATTGTAAATGTGAAGTTTGAGGTTTGTAGTCTAAGAGCAGTAGTAAAAATTCAAACATTCTCTTTTATCTTGAAATTCATAATATGCATGAAGCCATGCAATTACATGTTGTGAATTAGACCATAAAAAAACTCACTCAAAACTCTAACCATTGGACATATTTCAATAAAATTTTATAATATTGATGTGATATATTAGAGCAATTTAAAAAATTTATTTAAAACTCTAACGATTAGAGATACCCTGAGTCCCGATTCTAAGCACCAATCACATTTACTTCCCGAGCTCCATTGTGCGCTAAACTGAGCCATCGAGCCTAGTAAAATCGGTTAGCCTCTTCTTTTAAGCCCGACCCCTTCAAATTCAACTAGGCCTGGTCCACATGCCACCTTTAATGGTAGATTATTAATTGATTTATTTTAATTCCAAAATTTAAGGCATAATTTACGCTGAGCGCGTTAATCCAGAAGGTTCCTTTTCCTTTGCAAAGCGACGGTTACATGACCTTACATATTCTATTGTTATTAGCGTTAAAATACTTTTATTATCAATAAGACCTTAATAAATTAGCAGCTTTACATCCCGCAGCCTTGCTCGTTCTTCCACTGATAAAGGGAGCAAGCAAGAATCAAAGGGCACGAGTCAGCAGCAGAGGAGCTTTCAGACTTATTAGTTTTCGCTGCTCTGTTCTGTCAACATGGAGAGGAAGGCCACGACGGTGACGGTGGCGGTGGCGGTGGTCGCGTGCTTGCTCGCTGCCGGCGTGGGGTTGTCCGATGGCGCACTAGTGTACCAGGTGGGAGATTCAGCGGGGTGGACTATCATGGGAAGCCCTAACTACACTGCTTGGGCCTCAGACAAGAACTTCCGAGTGGGAGATATTATCCGTGAGTCCTCTTCCTTTTCCCCTCTTTCTTTTTTATAGATATTAGATCAAAAAGATGTTCTCCTCCATTTCTGTTGTTTTTTCCTGAGAATTTTTTTTAATGAAGCTTCTGCTTATTTTTTCACTTTTATGGCGATGATCTACTGGTCTTTTCTGTGGAAGAAAAGCAAGCTTGAATCTCGAAGGCAACTCATAGCTTTATTTCTGTTAATTCATCTTCGCATTTGTTTTGGCAGTGTTCACCTACAACAAGAACTTTCACAATGTTATGGAGGTGAGCAAGACAGAGTACAGCTCATGCAACGCTTCAACTCCCATTGCCACCTACAACTCCGGCAATGATTCCATCGCCATCAAGAGCAAGGGCCACCACTACTTCTTCTGTGGCATCCCCGGTCACTGCGCCCTCGGCCAGCGGGTGGACATCAAAGTCTCAGGTCCATCCTCCTCTGCAGCCGTTTCCATCCCCCCTACTGCGTCGGCTCCTTACGTCTCCCCGTCGGGTTCTCCGACATCCGGCGGTGGCAGTGAAAGCGTCTCCACTCCGGCAAGCGGCCCGAAGCCTAGCTCAGGAGCAAGACTCGTTCCCAAGGTGGTCGCTGTCACTGTCGCCGTGTTTTCCGTCGCCACTTTCTCTGCATCTGGTGGCCTGCAGCATTATTAGTTCAACACGAAGAGTTCTCATGTGGACTATTATGGTCATTTTGGGGGGCTAAATGGTAGACCATCTGTTCTATATCGGTTCACGCTGTCTGTGTGTTATTTGAAATTTGGTTTGCAAACGTTTGAGAATCCTTAGTCATGTAGCCGTCATGATTGTCTGTTTTTTATATTTCCATTTTTTTTCCCTGAACATGTTTTAGTTTTACTGCAGCTACATGTCAGTCTATGTTCGATACAAATAAATGCTGTCCCTGACTAACCACCTTCTCCGAACTGGGCAACCCTTTCTGATAACATAGTTTATGCACCAAGTCCCTGGACCGGGATGGTGGTGGTTAATATAAAATTTTAAGGTTAAAATTAGGCATGTTCAAGTATACAATAATAATTAGTAGTCATCCGTAACATATCTCTTCCCTAATAACTAGGGATGAATTGATAAAGATGATGGGATGAATAAATCGCCGCTGTTGCTACATAGTTTATGCACCAAGATGCTGCTGCTGCTTCTTTTGACTCCAACTCATTGTTCACTAGCTGCTGCTCTTTGCCATAGAAAGTATTGGCATGTGCCGCTTGCAGTGGGGAGAAAGAAGCACCTTTTCCCTCGTCAGAAAGGGAGGATCTTTTTGGAGTGAAAGCATCAATGCTGTTGCCACTTGCCACACTATTATTATAATGCAAGCTTTCTGAAAATTAATTTAAAAAAGCTCGATCAGCTTTTGGTCCATGGGATAAACTATTCTACTCTTAAGTCTTAATAAATATTGCTTATTTGGTGAGCGCATTCATTTCTAATGAACTTTGATAACCTGATATTGATTCTCCTCCAGCTTAGCAGATAATGCCTGCCTGTGTGATTCCGTTCCAATTCAACACCTCCACCAGTGGATACAGAGGGGCTCAAACTAGACTAGAGGATCGACCTTCCGTACAGAAGGTTGGCAAGCTCGATGATTGCATTCGCCGTGTCAACACTTAGACACATGATGATTCACACCTACTAGTTTAAGTGATAGACAACCTCCACTTCTTCTCCGATCAGTTCTCTACTTGAGAAACTCCCCCGAACTTTCAGGGCCGGATCTTTCAAGTACTAATACAGCAGTCCTTGCGATTAGGGCATAACTAGGCATGATCCCTTGTGATTCACACTTCCATAGCCCATGATTCTTAGGATCTAACATAGTGAATTGGTCAGGTAGAGTCTGTTGAGAAAGGTAAACTAGCCCATAAGGCAAGATAAAGAGCCTACCAAAGGACTAAGCCTGCCAAACCATATATATGAGTTGAGGGTAGGTGAGTAAAATCAAGATTAAATAAATCCTGTTAGACCAAAAGCCAAATAACTAGCGAATTAGATAGGTTAATTGAGCATATCAATAAAGCATACAAGTCAAATAAATATTTTATCATTTAAAACACATATACCTTATTTATTACTCGTATTCCTTATTTATTACTCGTATTCTTAATTTCCTATGAATCAAACATAAAAATAGAAAATATTATCTATTTCATACTATATATATATTTTTTTAAAATATATATTTTTATTTCATTTTCCATCAAATTCATTTTCTACGTCGTTCGGCATGATGGAGCTGGATTAATCAAGCATCCACAATTCAAATCTCATCTACAACACACTACACGATAATATCTTAGATGTTGAGTGAGAAACCACTTGCACTTTTGGCTTTACTACTAGACAAATAGGGGTAAAAGCTGTTCATCTTCCAAATTAGTTGGGTATGTAAGATTAGATATCTAGATTATAAAAAAATAATAATAATAAATAATTGAAGACCTGGAAATTTCCATACTAAGTATCAAACATAAACAAATAAATAGCTATTTCATATTCTCTATCAATTTCATATCTATTTTAAACTTTATCGTTTGAAACTAAGGTAGTGTTTGGTAAGTGGGATAGGATTAATGGTATATGGATTAATGGTGGGATAGAGAGTGTTTGATAGATGGGATAAGATGAGTGATTAAAGTGATAAAAAGTTATCACACAAAGTCAATATCTAATACCTTGGGGAAGCTAAGGATTACTATCACACCATTTATCACACCATTAATCCCTCTTATAATCCTATCCTAGCTACCAAACGGCCCTAAGAAGTTTCTTGACAGATTTGCAAAAAAAATTAAAATCCTACGCAGACATAATAAATTTCCGTATGAATTCCCCCACCACCATGACCGAGGAAATTGGGCCCGATGCGTACATTGGCGTACGATATACAATGACATGACATCTAATCGAAGAAGTATGATTGAATTTGGTATTCGTATCCAATTGCAATTTGTCGCGATCCATAATTTCTAAGAGATGTGATGAAGACGTTTGTGATCGAGGGATGCCGTCTTCGTCTCTTCGGCTTCGAGCAGCGAGGCCAGTTCGCTCTCTTATTTCAACTCGATTCATGGCGGCTCCAAGCGAAAGCACCCGACAAGGGAATGCTGTTTTGATGCGGACAATGGGCGTCCGCCACCTTCCATAAGCATCCAAGCGATCAGACTGGCATGCGGAAGTATGATTCTTTTCGTATTGATATGCAATCGTTATTTTAATTTGATTTCCCCGATCGATCGCCCATCGCTTGATTAGGAATGTTGCGATCCTCTCGATTTGTACTGCATGATTTGGTTGGTTGTACTATCTGGTACTTGCATCATCATGACACCATAATACCCTAAATATTTCTTGTCTCTCGATCGAGATGATGAAACCTTCGATTTTGAGGTTTTCGAGATCGCTCGTTCTCTCTGCTTAAGTATTTTTGATCCGTTTGCTTTGATGGGTTTGTGAAACCCCTACGATGTGATATCGCCATGACTTGCCCTACCATCAAAATGCCCCTTTGACGGCGCTGTTCCAGGTCGAATCTCGTCGTTGAATGGAGGAACGGAGAAGGAACAAGAAGGGAATGCCTGCGACTGGCCGATTCGAGCTCGCGCAAATGGGGGAGCTTGAAGAGCTGCAAGAGATCGAGAAAGTTGAGGACCTGGAGGAGGTAATGGAAGCGCCTGTCTTCGGGCCCAACGGGACGATCCCTCCGTGGTCGAAGCAAATAACCTTCCGCGGGATCGCTGCCAGCCTCGCGATCGGGATCATCTACAGTTTCGTGGTGTTGAAGCTCAATCTCACTACCGGCCTCGTCCCCACTCTCAACGTCTCCGCCGCCCTCCTCGCCTTCGTAGTCCTAAAGTCTTGGACCAAACTGCTCCACAAGATTGGCGTCGCGACAACCCCCTTCACGCGGCAGGAGAACACCGTGGTGCAGACCTGCGCCGTGGCTTGCTATAGCATTGCAGTTGGAGGTGCCAAAGCTCCGATTTTGAGTCAATTTTTCATGATTTTTTATGCTATTGTTGATGCTTTTGGTGTTGGTTTGATTCGTGATGGTGTTTATGAGGTTGCAGGTGGATTTGGATCTTATCTTCTGGGGCTGAACAGGAAGACCTACGAGCAAGCAGGGGTGGATACACCAGGGAATTCTCCAGCAAGCTATAAAGAACCTGGGATTGGCTGGATGACTGCATTTCTTTTTACTGTTAGTTTTGTTGGACTCTTGGCCTTGGTTCCTCTAAGGAAGGTAATCCTTCTATTTGCTCTACACTGGTTCTTAATTTGCAATTGAGCAACAGAATTGATTTTGCACGACTAGGTTTCTCGATCATGCTGAAAGGAATTGATCTTCCAATTATCACTCAATGATTGATGCTTGGTAGGATTAATCGTAATCCTTGTTTCACATTAGTGGTGGCATATTGCATGTATCTAATGAAGTTGTTTGACATACGTTTTGGCAAAAAAGTTTGTTTAGATATATGCATCTCTTTCAACGCTTTAAAGATCTTGATTATTGGTTATATGCACAACCGATTGTAAGTTTCAGCTATCATGCAGATCATGATCATTGATTATAAGTTGGCATATCCAAGCGGGGCAGCAACCGCTGTGCTTATCAATGGTTTTCATACTCCTCGAGGAGACAAATTGGCTAAGTATACACCCATCCATCCCGGAAACTAAGATCTAGATTGACACAGCATAATGAGCCTTGTGTACCTTAATTTCATTGACAGGAAGCAGGTCTATGGATTCGCAAAGTATTTCACATTGAGTTTCTTGTGGAGCTTTTTCCAGTGGTTCTTCACAGGTGGAGTTGCTTGTGGATTCTCACAGTTTCCGAC
Organism: Kaempferia rotunda; assembly: GCA_037177415.1. NCBI lineage: Eukaryota > Viridiplantae > Streptophyta > Magnoliopsida > Zingiberales > Zingiberaceae > Kaempferia > Kaempferia rotunda. Next base: position 6,969 of record JBAMIB010295728.1, on the reverse strand, counting down.
CTTCGGTCTAAAAGCATGGGAACAGACGTATAATTAATCTGTTATTAGTTTACTCATTTGCTTTATCATCACGATCTGTTTATACGAGATCATAAACTTTTCTTTGATGTTGCAGGTTTTTCTTTGATTTTAGCCTGACATATGTTGGAGCTGGCATGATTTGCTCTCACATCGTAAATCTCTCACTCCTTCTTGGTGCAGTTATTTCCTGGGGAATAATGTGGCCACTATTAAGCAGACTTAAAGGCGATTGGTATTCCAATAGCTTCCCGGCGAGTAGCATGAGAAGCTTACAAGGATACAAGGTAAAATACTGACGAAACAAGAAAATTCTTTGTGAAAAGAAAAGGTTCATGAGAGACCATTTGCTCATGTACTCATTCTTTTACAGGTGTTCATATCGATTGCTCTGATCCTTGGAGATGGTCTCTATAATTTCTTAAAAGTTTTAGCTTTCACCGTGAGAAGCATGCATTCTAGAGCAGTATGCAACAATCATAACAAAGGTAAAACTGACTAATCTATTTACACAAGGAGCCTTTTTTTCCTACTTTCCTATTGTAGAATTCAAATATGTTGTGTTTCATCCAGTAGCAGACTTAGACCGTGGCAATGAAAGCCTTGATGATAAAAGGCATAATGAGTTATTCGTAAAAGAACACATACCGGTGTGGCTGGTCTACTCTGGATATGCCCTTTTCGCTGTGATTTCCATTATATCGATACCTCTCATGTTCCCAGAGTTGAAATGGTACTATGTGGTCGTAGCTTACATTCTTGCACCAGCTCTTGGTTTCTGCAATGCTTACGGCGCTGGCCTGACGGACATAAACATGGCCTACAACTATGGCAAAGTGTCGCTCTTCATACTTGCTGCATGTGCTGGGAAGGAGTCCGGTGTAGTTGCCGGCCTTATTGGTTGTGGGCTAATTAAGTCGGTCGTGTACATTTGTGCTGATCTGATGAATGATTTCAAGACCGGGCATCTCACACTGACTTCCCCGAGATCAATGCTTCTCAGTCAGGCCATCGGAACGGCCATGGGCTGTGTCATTGCCCCTTTGATCTTCTTCCTCTTCTACAAGGCCTTCGACGTGGGGAATCCAGATGGGAATTGGAAGGCTCCTTACGCGTTAATATACAGAAACATGGCTATACTAGGTGTGGAGGGCTTCTCTGCTCTCCCTCGTCATTGCTTACTGCTCTGTTACGCTTTCTTCGGGCTTGCACTGATAGCCAACATGCTGAGAGATGCTTTGCCAGCAAAGTATGGATGCTGGGTTCCTCTCCCAATGGCCATGGCAGTGCCATTTCTCGTCGGTGCTAGCTTCGCCATCGACATGTTTGTTGGAAGCGTGATAGTTTTCGTCTGGCATAAACTTAACAGCAAAATTGCCACTTTGATGGTGCCTGCTGTTGCATCTGGTTTGATTTGCGGAGACGGATTGTGGATTCTGCCATCATCTTTGCTTGCCTTGGCTAAGATCAATCCTCCTATTTGCATGAAGTTTGTAGCTGGTTCATAGAGACGAGCAAACCGGCCGGAGTTACACCATGCTTTTGCAGATGAAATCATTTACGATATGAATTCATCTCCTTCGAAATATAAATTGTGCCATAAGCAAGAATAAGGCATCAGCTGTTCCTTAGAGATCACGGAAACAAGAAATGGAAAAAAATAGTAGGAGCTAATTTTGTTTTATTTTTTTTGTTCTATCGAAACAAGAGAATCAATCAAGACTTCTCTGATGTTTCTCTATTGTAGAGAGGGTTTGTAACTCTTCACGTTAGTTAAACTTTCTAAGTTTCATCTTTGTATGATTTACATTACGAGACAAGCAACCACAACTAGTTAAAGCCGAATGTACAATGTCATAGTGCACATTGGAAGTAGCAAGTTGATCAAATCAACAAAAAGCTCCATCTTTACTGATACTATTATACAAGATTTAACATACAGGTTCTGCATCAATAGAATACGGTGACAACTGAGACAGGTATCAAAGCTCAAATTCTTACCTCAATGTCGACAACCTGCATCATAACCTATCTGCACCAGGCAAACTAAGGTACACTCAAAATCGTCTCATCGTTGCCTCGTAGAGGAGGGGTTCGCGGTCCAGTATGTCTTAACAGCCACCAGGAGTTTCTCAGGGTTGAACGGTCCAGTTTCGTGATCCATGATCTGACTCTTCCATCTCATATGATTTGTTATCGACTGCACTTTTATAAGGACCTCTACGATGTCTCGTATGATCACTGTTCCTTTTGGTCTTAGTATCCTGTCCATCTCCAACAGAATGTATGTGAAGTTGTCCCTGCAAATAGAAATTATGAACGATATACCTTCTGCAATAGCACGAACGCTAACTAAATGTTACCTGCCCTGATAAGTGCTGAAAATTCCATTAGCATGGATCAGATCATAAGTTCTAGGATAAGTGGAGAAGGCTTCGTGCCAGTCATGATATGTTCCGATAAGCCCCCTTTCATAGATCACGCCGAGAGTATCAAGTTTCGAATTTGCAGGTACCACATTCATCACCCACGCGGGATACTTCGTCATAACTGCTGCAAATCCACCCAGATACGCGTTCATGTCCATCACATTTCTGTATTGACCTTTATGCAATCCTGGAATGATTCTTTTGTAGTGAGCTACCCGTTCTTGCCACAATGTAGTGTCGTCTTCGAATGTGTTAGCGGTTAATCCCGGAATGGAACCGCTGCTTATCCTTGGTGGAACAGCAAATGCCCTCCTGGGCCATTTTTTGAGCTCACCACCTGCAACCTCATCCTGATTACTCACTTCTGGTAGAGGGGTTATGCAAGCCTCCATTTTCTTATACCTGCAAAGATCATGAATCAAGAGAAATAGATATGTAGGATCTCTTTAAGGGTACAGTTGTTCTTACCAGGCAGCATCAGCATTTTCTTTCTTGCAAATGTGAGGTGTTTTATAGATCCTTCGGTTTTCTTTGCATTCAATATGATTGATTGGCTTTTGCCAAACCGCAAGATCATCTTTCTCAACTAGTTTCTTCCAGCATAGACGCTTAGCGACATCCTCTATTGAATCTTGCTCTTTCTTTAAATCTTCTTGAGTTCTTTCCCAGCCTCTATAGTGCTTCTTCCAATTGATAGGAGGGCCCGAAAGAATCCAATAACCACCCGGTCTCAGAACTCGATCAACTTCAGTTAGATATAAACCATCTGATACATACATAGATTCACACATACGTTATTTGATCCAGTAAGAACGGGATGTTGAATTTGTTTGGTGTTGAATTACCATAAGCTTGCCATGGTATGAGACATCGGGAACAATGAGCCATATCAAAAGCTCGAGCTGGGTAAGGCAGTCTCTGTGTTGCCATCACCCCGATCATGGCAGGAACTCCTCGCTCCAAAGCAAACTGAACTTGAGCTTCATGCGTATCTCTTGGAGCAAATGACATTGTAATGATATCCCTCTTCAGAAGATAAGCACCCCAACTTGCAACCTGTGATAACCTCTCGGTAATCAGATTGATTCAAGAGCAAGTAGCACCAAAGACTCAAATAAGAAATCGACTTACTCCACAGCCTGTGTCAATGGCAGTCCTTATGTTGCCATCAGTTAACGAGATGAGAGCATTGATGTCATCGATGTAAGCATCAGCTCCATGTGGAAACATTGTTCCACCACCGGGGAACCTGAAATGATCACCTTCTACTTGGATCCAATTTTGAACAGCCTTCTCGATGCTGAGTTCTTTGTGAGGAATGTTGTCATACCAAGCATAGTCCCTGCACTGAGGCCACTTGAAGGGTGATTTATACTTCGGTGGAGCAGGGATTAGGCACTGGATGAGCTCATCTTCGCCAGGGCAATGTCGCTCTCGGTATGCAAGCATGTCCCTCGAGAACCTCCTTCCCCTAGTTCGGTCATGGCAAGGAGTGTACTCACTGAAGTTTAGGTCGCACGGAGGGAATTTCATGTCCACCGTGGATGTTTCATTGAGGCCCAATGCATGGTGAGAGTCAAAATCAAGAGTAGCAAGCGAGGAAGATGAGGTGTCGCATCCCACTTTCATATCCAAATTCAATTTAGGATTGACCGTGGCCGAGGAGTTTTGCCAAGCACCAAATATGTAGAAGATCATACAAAGGCCAATTACAACCAAGATGTTAGTTATGCGTTGCTTCTTCATTTCCATGTGAAAAATGTTCAAAGATCCAGAGCTGTCTTTGGCCATCAGAACTGTAACATATCGCGAAATGATTCATCATATTTCGAACCAAAGTCTTAACTATTAAACCAAAGCAAACAACTCAAAAGATCAAGCACAAAGGGTAACTGCCCTATGGTTTGGGTATGGTGATGAAGAAGAAAAACAAAATAATATTGCAAGAGCAGTAGTGGTGTCGATGATAATTTTCCAGAAAGAAAAAGGCTCTGGTTCATATCCAAGAAGCATAAGAAGAGACTTGATGAACCCTGATTTGGTTAAGAGAAGAAACAAATTCATCATCAGTAGATCCTTCAATTATCAAACTAAGAAACCAAGTAGACAATTAAACAAACACGTCCAGGACAGCAGAAACAAGCATTCTCAGCAATGAAAATAAAACAACAACAAGGAGAGCAAGAAGAAACCCTAAACACTCTTGCATCGTATGACCAACCTTTCCCTGTAAGTGGAAAACAAAGAAGAAGAGAAAGCTACTAAACATCCATAATACACATCCCCAAGTTGGTCCAAGAAGGCCACAATAGATAGATTGATAGATACCTTCCTGAGGATTTTAATAAACACAACATATGCAGAGGGACCAGAGGTCAGAGACCAAAGTCCTCACATGGGCCAGCCATTAAAAAACCCTGAAATCACGTTAAAGACATGGCCATACATACCTGAACAAGCTTCTGCCTTTCTGCTTTTTCTCTGATCGATGGCAAGAGAAAGTGACCCACTGCAACTCTTGAGCCTTGAAGAACAAATGATTGATGGTAGCTCAGTGCGTTGCTAACCTTCATTTGATTTGGCCATTTCCAATGAATAGAACTGGGAGGGTCAAGTTTAAGAGAGATTTTCCAGCCTGAAAATGCCTGGTTTCATCATCTTGTAGACCTGTTTTTTCCTTCTTTTTTTTTTTTTTTGGTCAAATATTGTAGATTTCGTTTTTTGCTTTGTGACAACAAAAAATCTACACATGTTCTTTGACTTTCGGTATCCCTTTTGAATTAAGAAAGGAATCTTGGTCTCAGCCATGCATGGTGTAATCTTGCCATAAATGACTGTGTGAAGTTACGGTCACAATAAATGATTCAGTCAAGCTGCAGATCAGATGCAGTGGCTCATATAAATGACCTTTAATGACTACTGTATTTTTTTTTTTTTTTTTGCCATGATTAGTTATCCATGGCCTTATTTTTTTCTCTTTAAAAGCGTAAAAATTATTGGGGAAAAAAAAGGCTACATCGTCGGACATCTTTTTTTTTTCAACAAAAACGAAAAAAAAAAACAAATTGACACTCTCTCGTGACACGACGTTGAATTTATAAAATATTATAATCACGTACCTAACTTTTAAAATATCAAATAACATATCGAATTCGTTTTTTTTCCCTCA
>JBAMIB010295094.1:0-11516 GCA_037177415.1 Kaempferia rotunda | reverse complement strand
AAACTCATGCGTCTATCTCTCTTTTCGACCGTGTCGTCTCTATTTTCTCTTCCCCCTTCCTCCTTCGTCTTTGAGGCGACGACACCTTCTCCATTACTGTTGTGATTTCCTCCACTTTCTTTTCTGCCTCCATCTTCAAGGCGGCAGCGATTTCTTCCTCTTTTTCCCTGCTTTCTTTTTTGCCTCCATCTTCGAGGTGGCAGCAACTTTATATTTTCAACCTTCAACATTTGCTACTATGAGTTTCGTTCAGTTTTTTCAGTGTCGCGCTTTCTGTTGTGATTCGCCTCTTCCCTTGCTTGTTTGTCATATGAGAATAATCTTTTTTTTTTGTCATATTTGATGGGAGTATTAGATAATGACTATATTATGAAATCTATAAATTTCAATGATAAAGTTTACAAATGTCTATAAAAGTCTTGCAAAAAAATTTATAAAACTCCATATAATTATTTTCACAACTCCGTGCAATTCTATAGAAATCTATCAATTCTATAAAAATCTATCACTAAAAATAAAATTAATTAAAGTTGTTAAATCTCTGGAGTGAATACACCCCCTTAAAGATATAATTAGGGCAAAGTCGAGACATTCGAGATATTTTAATAACTATCCTATTTTTTTTCTTACATATCATTGGGTAAAACATCTATATTAACACTAATGACTAGTAGTTATCCATGATTTATCTCCTCTATATTGACCGGCCTAAGGATGGATTGACAATGCGCTGGGAACGACCGAATTATCTTGTACCATATTAGCAAAGTGTATTTTTTTTTTTCTAAAAAACATATTGCCATAAGCGAAATAAATAATACAACTACGATAGGGTTCCACCAAACCCGGTCGTCGGATTCAGTTTCGAGTGAGGCCGACCAAACCGATGCCGATGTTTCTTCCTCCCTCTACTAGGAGCTTTGTCACAGCTCTTCGCCATCATAAAAGGAAAATAAAAATAATAATAAAAAAATGCCGACCTCTGTCCTTCTCCTCCGGCGTCGCCATGTGAGGCACTCTCGAGAATCGCGAAGGATCTTCATGCAGAGAACGAGAAAGATCTCCTCCTCATCCTCCATGTGCTCGCTTTCCCCGGAAGTCCCTTCCTCTTTCTTCTTGCTTGCGCTACTGGCTCATACATATTCTGATTATTTCAGGATGTTCAGGGCAAATGACCTAATCCTGAAGAAGAATGGGTTGCACTTCGTCCATTCCTAAAAGGAAGAAGAAGAATATCAGCATCGATGAGGTTGCAGTATTCGTCCCAGTTCTCTGGATACCTGTGGACGTGGATCTGGTTCGCCCTCTTCGGGGATTAGTGCCTCGGGATGTTCTTGAAAAACTCTCTACGCTTCGTCGACGAATAGTATCACTGGCAAAAGAGAGCTGTGCGCAATCTTAAACTCACATTCCCGATTAGTATTTGTTGTTTTTTTCCTGTTTACTAACTCTGAGTTGTCAGCTTTTTCATCAATATCTAACGTTTTGGAAGCCCATCGAACTCTTGATGATTACCTGCCCATTCTTATTGGTTTGGTAAATCCTGGTATGGTTCTCCTGTATTTCCTATTTCATTAAATTTTAGCTACAGTGATCTTAGTTGGACCAACCATTACCTTACAGAAAGCCAGCTTGAGGCATCAGTTGAGTTCAAATGGAAAAGCCTTGGAGATGATGGACATGTATGAAAACAGATACTTATTCTTTGAGCTTTGTGTACCTTTTTTGTAATAGAGTTTGAATTTCGTTTAGGTAACTTGTCTTGCAAGTGCTTGGTATGAAATGCTCTCGGTTGTGCATTTGAAGGCAATCTTATCTTTCTTAGAAGCAAACCTAATTCTCAGGTCTAAGGATAATCCTGATTCATTGGAAATTAAAGTATCTGAAGGTATGCCATTCTTTATCATTTCGCAATAATTTGAAAATAAAACAAATTACTTTATAGTATTTCATTTTATTTATAGCTACTTATTGTAAAGGAGACCTAATTTTTCAGACTCATTGGTTCTTGATAATTCATTATTCAACAGATTCAAAGAGTACTGCTATTGAATTATTACTCAAGGGTTCAGGGTGCTTGGAGCATGCAATTCACCATATATTGGTGCATTTGCCAACACAAATAAGGTACCAATCATACGCTTTAGGATGAATTTTCTCTTTGTTATGCCATCCCTGAGAAAATTTCCAAGTCTTTCTTTTTTTGGAGAAAAAACTCCTAAATCTTAATGTCTCATATCAGCAAATTAACTGAAGTAATTGCACAGTGACATCAGAATTACACACAGCAACACAAATGAGGTTGCAATCATAAGCTTTAGGTGGAATTTTCTCTTTGCTATGCTATCTCTGAGCAAATCCCAGAAACTTTTTTTTTTTCTAGATAAAACAAATTTTTAAATCTTATGATCTCACGGCAACAAAATATTAATTGAAGAAATTGCACACTGTGTCTGCACACCATCAAAATTACATGGGTGCATGCCTGGTTTATAAAAAAATATGTAATAAGAGCTTTATGAGTGAAATGAATAAAGGACAGTGCTTCTCCAAACTAGAACATATCTTACTACTGTAATTGAATTACCTAAGCCCTTTTGATGACATAGAGTATAATCTGCTCCAAATATATTGACATATATGCATGTTAGAAAATACATATCAGTCATAAGATCCTTCAGCCCCTTTGTCCCAAGTTTAGATGTACTATCTTGTTTTCTAATAACTTGCAAGTTAAGATTTATCTATATAATTAAGCAAGCAACTAATGTATGTTTTTATTTATTATGTTATTACTTCAATCTAATAATGCAACTACGGCTTCTAGCTATTACCACAATTAATTTTTGTAATTAGGAAAAGTCTGCCAAAGGACATACAAGAGGGCATATTGGAGGCTATCTCCTCTCAAGCATTGGCTCAGGTACTCTTTCATTATTGAATTTGAAGAGAAAATCTATTTGTTAATACTTTTTAATATGTTGCCTAACCAAGTCTTAGTTAACATTTTTACGATATTCTATCAATGGGTGAATCTTAGTTAACATTTGAGTCGATTGTGATGGATTTGAGTTGACTAGATGAACTAGCAGTTGATTGGAGAACAATTGGTGGATAATGATCTCGTGATCTACATTCAATTGGCTAACAAATTAATGGAGTCCATTGACATTAAATAGAATAGCTGGGTGAAAATTATCCAAGCATGGATTGGTGACTATGAACAGAGGTCTAGGGAAGCTTGAAGTAGAAGTAGAAAGCCATAATTCATTGGCCATTCCACAGTTACAAAGCATTCTTTTATTTTCTATAGTCTTATTTGCTTAGCACTTAAGGTTTCTACCTCTAAGTCCTAAATTTGTTTTTATATTCAATTGCTTTGTTGTTGCTTTATTTTACTTCTTTTGTAGATGGTATTGTACAAAGTTTCTCCACCTCTAGTAAAGAGAAAATAGTGAGCTTTTCAAAGTGTAATTCATCTTAAGAGTTCATAGGTCATGGAGTAGAAACCAAAGGTTCCCAATCACATAAATCATTTGTTAACGGTTGTGTTTTTCTTTTGTAAAGGGCTTTGTATGAGATTTTTCCACCTCTAATAAGGAGAAAGTAGAAACAAAAGGAAATCATGTAAATCATTCGTTAGCATTTGTATTTTTCTATTGCTATGTTTATTTTATTTAGATCTGATGCGTGTATTTGGTTTTACCAAAGAAAGAGAAAGGATTTTTATTTTAGGTAAAAGTGCTATTCATCCCTCCCCTAGTTATTCGGTCACGACCACATCAATTCTAACACATACCTCATTTGTCAAACCTAAAATATAGTCCTTAAGAGGTGGTAGAATCAACTATATTTGTACCAGTCTAGGTTTTGATAATATCTTGGATCGTTAGAGACATTTGTAAATAGTATACACTTAAAGGACCTAGATGTAATATTTTGATAAAGTATATAGGTAGAAGGGACTGGACAGGGTGATGGCACACATTAGAATCATTTTTTATAGGCTGAAACTATGTTATGATTATAGCAGCAATCACATTACATTGAATTGTATTCCAAACATGGCATGATTAAATCCCAAATCCTTGATACCATTGTTACCATTTGAGTCAATACTAAGTTAAATATTTGTCGAATTGAATTAATGGTTTGATTAATTAAGTTAATTGATCTTAGTATGCCCCATGCAAAGATCTTATAGTTACAATTAGAACCACATTACTCTGCTATATTTTAATCTACTTTTGCTAAACATATACCCCAGGACTACATGCCCAAGTATCCACTTCAACGTGCATTATTAACTGAGTTCAAAATCAATTATATAATAGTTCAAATTAAAAACCTGTGAATCCAAGTTAGTTATTGAATCTATTCAACTAAATCAAGTTGCACACAAGCGTCAAACACAATAATGGCAACTTAAATCTAGATTACCAATTAATTTAATTATCATGAAGTGCATTAATTTTATCATGATAAAGTCCAGATCTTTGGTTGACTATAATTTTAAAATCGTATCAGTAAATTGTTTGGTTTCCAGTTGACAAATATTTGAACCAAATGATCGTCTAATTTTTACTCAGAGAATATGGAATAAATGGTCATGATTCACTTTATAGCTTGCCTTTAAATGGGTTCTATCCTAACTTTTATGACTTCAAAATCATCTCATAAGTTAACAATATGGGCTTTTCCCATTTAGTTAATCTCCAAAATGCTCCTTGATTGGATTGCTCGTGGCCTATTTGGTCAGAGGTTGAAATATGCTTATGATATAATGTCAGAACTTAGAAGTATCCAACACAAATGCTTTTGTCCCACTAGCTAAAGCGCAAGATATACAGGAGTTGAATCTTAACTGAGATCACATTCACATGTGATGTGACTTCAAGGACTGAGAACTTTATGCTAAGATAAATGGAGTCCAAAATGATTATAACTTACTGATATTTATTTATTTTTGGTTCTACTATAGCAATTCGTGCATCAATTAGTTCATAAAAATTAGGTAATTTCCTTTTTATTGTAAGCCAACCTAAAGGTCAAAATAATAAATTATTTCATTGTCATTGAAGAAGTGATATCTTCAATCCAAAATCGGTTACTTCATAATAGTCACAAATAGGATTATGTGTAAAGGAATGGAAACAAGCATTATATTCAACAAGGAAGTTCCACACCCTGGATGAGAAGTGGAAGAACCTATTGGAGATATGGCAAAAGTTTATTCTTTCCTCCAAAATTATTCCACCACACCACCATATTCTTCTCTTGGAGTTATAGGAGAGAAGCTTTAAGTTGAAATATAGAGGTTTTCTTGCATAGCAAGAAACTAAATAAGATAGGGAAACTAATTAATCACTTTCTATAATTTTGATCCACTAACATAATTGAACATTTCCAAATATCAAGATTATCAATTCTCGAATTGTTTCTGGTTTAGCCTCTAACTGCTTATCTAGTTTTGTATATCCGGTTCAGTTATCTTTTTACTATCAAATGCAGTGTGTTGAGATGCAGCTGGGTTTGGCACTTGAGTCTGAGAAAGCTACATTGTCTGTGAAGAGGAGACTAGCCTGTGAGGAAGTCAGCTACTTTGCCCAGGTTAGGAGTATGCAAATTATTAATTCTCATAATTGTAATTAACAACTAAAATCGACATATCTTTGAGATGTGACCTAATAGATGTCGTGGGCCTGCCCAGTAATTTCCTCAATAACTAAGGATAATGGAGAAGGCTGGAATGGTGTTTACACTTATTCATTATTATCCATTTGTATGTGTAGTATAATTCGCTTGTGTTTTTATATTCTTTCCTTGAAATGTCAAAGGTGTTGTTTTTCCATTGTATTTCAAAATTGAATTTTTGATCGCTTTTACAACCAATAAGTAAAAAACAGTTCTGTTCTAGGTGGTAAGCAATTAACCAACTGCCTAGCAACTAGGCGGTAGGCAGGCACCTAAACAGGACCTAAGCGGTCTGGTATTAAAATATTATTAAAACATGGAGATATGGTTAGGCACCCACAGTCACAATCATAAATTCTTAATTATATATATCATATTGCAAGAAACATACTAAACATATAATAAGAATAAAATCTATGCTATCTCATATTGCAATTAATTGAACAAAACTTTTAATAGAACATACAATTCTTAACGATAAAGCTATGTTGTAAGAAAGCACATAGTAAAGGTTGTTCAGGATTTATGGTTTAATATTATCTAGTAATGAACTCACTTCTTCCACTAGGCTGCTCTTTTCTTTTTCCAAGGAAACCAACTAGGTGCCCAGGCATGCCGCCTAGGCAAGCCACCTAATCCACAGTTCGAATCAACCACTTAACAGGGGCTGCATACCCTATAAGCCAAGGAGGCTTCCAAAAATGCTTGGGCAGCCGCTTAGCTTGCTTTATAAAACCATGAGTAGGTCAAGTTTAGATAACATATGCTATTCACATTTTGCTAGGTTGGTCAGTGATTCTTACAGTCACAAATTTTCAGATGTATTCTATAACTTTTTGGTTCAATGTTAATATGGCAAAGTTGAAAGGTATGAAGTTTATTCAGTGAAATAAGAGTAAGTTAAGATCCAGACTAATATTCAATGGAAGTCAAAAGGAATAGTGGCGATAGTCTTGTTTTTGTTGCTTTCTTAAGTTGTATGGTTTCCAATATTGATGAAGGCTTGGATTAATTGCAGTGTGTCATGTTCTTATGTTCATAACTATAAATTTGTTAGTGTTCACCTTATGACATCTAGGTTAATCTATTTCCCTCCTGCAATAATTAATGGCTCAAATAAGAGTAAGTTAAGATCCAGACAAATATTTAACCGAAAAGGAATAGTGGTGATAGTCTTGTTTTTGTTGCTTTCTTAAGTTGTATGGTTTCCAATATTGGTGAAGGCTTGGATTATTGCAGTGTGTCATGTTCTTATGTTCATAGCTATAAATTTGCCCTGTTCACCTTATGGCATCCAAGGTTAGTCTATTTCCCTCCGCAATAATTAATGGTTTAAACTCCAAAGGGCCTGCTGATATTATAAGTCTAAAGCAAAAGACAAACAAATATAGCTAAAAATTACTTGTATCTGTATTTTCTTCTAATTTTCTACTTTTTTGTTCATCAGGCTCACTATTGGTTGTCAAGATGTGACACCAGTGATGCTTATGGAAAGAAACTTCTCTTATTCATTAAATGGAAGTTCCTTGAGGCTAAGGTTTTAGAAAATATTCCTTTTTCAATCGAGATTTATTTTTTACATCATTTAGTAAGCTTGTGTCTCTTAACCTTGAATTGTATAATCAGGCAGCAGCATATTATTACCATAGTCATATTCTTGACAAGGGAAGTGAACCATCCAATCACATCAGTGCCGTTTGCTGCCTATTTGCAGCTGATGAGCTCCTAATTGAAAGCAAGAGAGCCAACTTAAGTTTTTGTTTGGCAGCTCCTGTCACCAGGTCTTTCTTGTTTATTCTAAAATTTCAACATATTTTGCTTAATATGTGAACTTTTATTATCTGGAATATTTCTCTTAATAGGGTACCTCCTGCATGGGGTGTCATGAAGTACTTGTACAGAAAAATCCCTGAAGTAGCGTCTAAGAAATCCCAGACGTACAGATACCTTTTTGAAGAAGACAAGAATGGGTATGTAACTTGGCCAATCTTGTAATATTTGTACTCCTCTCTTTTGCTCTTGACATCCAAGATCGCAAGTTTCAATATACCCGATCATGACATCTAAGTAGTTATTAATATGACAAACGATAAGTGAATCTAAAATAAAGGAGTAGGTAGATAGAGAAATGATTTTCATTCCTTTTGTTCATTAACATATCAATTAACAAAGATACTTGCAATTCTTTAGAAAGTAAAATATTTTAAGACATTATTTGCAAGATGGGCATGGTAATAAATGTCATATCAAAGATGGTGTTGGAACGACGTATAATAATATTATTTTGTTAATGGACATTCGGTAAGAATTGGAAATAATAAATAGTGCCACTCCAGAGTGACAATTCTTGTTTTTTGGTGTAGGCATTTGCAAGCTTTGCCAGATCTTCCAGAATTCCCTCTGTCTTTGAGGCCTGATGACTACGAGTTACCGGAAGTGGACGCATGCTGGAGTAGTGAGAATGGGCAACCTCAGCTCCTAACTCTCAAGGCTCATCTCAAAGATGAGGAGATTGATTCAGACTGAAGTGCAATTCTCATAGACAATGCCAGCCGTACACCATTACCAAGTACGTATGTATTTATCATACATAGCCTGCAAACACCATTTCTATTATAACATCCTTAACCCTCACCTGATTAATAATATTCGCATTTGAACTCTGTACACAACCTCAAAAATAACTATATTTTTCTATAGATTCTTCACCATTTGGAAGATCTTAGTCGACAAAATGATGATGATAACTAAGAAGCTGTGTTTCAGTAAAAACTCACAGTGGGGAGATAATACTTGTAGAGAAATTAAAACTTTGTTAGAAAGTAAAATGAATTTTATTTGAAAGTGAAGGGAATGCTATAAAATGACGGATTTTCTTTCTGTAGTACCAACAACAGTCTTACCCTTCTAAAAACAGGGTTAATCTTTACTATGAAATTGCTATGACTAGTACAATAATAAAATCATAACGTTCTTCAGGTTGTTCAGAAGTTCTAAAATTTTGGAAGTTGATATAATTGTTGAATTATTACCTTTCCTTAGAACTTGGTTTTTGTCCACCAAGGAGATCTGAAATCAATTGGAAATCTTGATCAAACATTCCTATGTTGCATATGAATGCCTGGGGAGGTTGACTGTGACATGTTGGATTTCTTGAGGAATTGGAACAAAACCAATAGGCATGATTAACGGCTAAAATGTCCCAAGGATAAAACATATATATCTTTCTATGATTAGAACTCAACAAGACTCCTGACTCGTTAGTAGAGAGTTATTGACTCAGTGGTCTAGAGTTAATCTCTTATAGGGTGTTTCATCATCAGTAATAATAGTTAATCGTTTGTTTGATTTTACAATCACTGTTAGAATGCAGTGAAAATACAAAAACTAAGTGATGAAACAAATAAATAAAAATCTATTACTTGGTTCAGAATCTGATTCTTGCTCAACAGTCTATTATTCATTAGTGAGTGATTCCTTACAATCCACTATCTTTTGTCCTTCTCAAACCTTCTAAAAGTGAAAATCTCTTACACTCTTCTTGAATTGTATGAGAATTAAGTACAAGAAGAAAAACAAAGAATGACACAATGGGAAACAAGACCATTGGATAATGAATACAAGAATAAGCAAATTACTTTTTCTACTGCTCCTCTTAGCTACATTTATAAATAAACACTTCAACTTTGTTTCATCCTTCAATTTTTTTTTCTTTGTTTTCTCCGCTCAATCGAATGGTTGACGCTTCCAATCGGTTGGTGACTTGATTTTGTCAGCCTTTGGCACTGTAATGATTACCTTAGTCAACTAAAGTGAGTCACTTCGTGTTGGTGCATCGTGGCCTAAATGGTATTCCTTGGGGACGGTGCGATGATTAAGACATAAAAGGCTGTCACATAAGGTCTTGAGGTTGAAACTCGGCACGTCTGAGTATATACCTCCTCTATGCCTTGATCATTTATACTAATAGCTAGTAGTCATCCGTGATTTAACTTATCCGTGTTGACCTAGGGACAATTTGATAGGTACATTGGGGCGAACGAATTATGTTTGCTACATCGTGGCCTAAATGGTCTAATAATGTTTTGGTAGTTCAAAGCCATTTGTGAACATGTTTCTTCATCCTTTATTCTTCAATCATCCCCACAATTAACAGTGTGTCAATAGTTCAGAGCTCTAAGCCCTCCCTGCGTATACTTTTTAGCTAGATTATTTATTTATTCTTTTCTTCTGTTTTTATATTTGCCATGCCGATTTAAAATACTCGTAGTTCCAGAATGTATTTTCACATGGAACAAATATTATTATATTAGCAGAACCATCACATTGCTCACCGAGCAAAATGCATTGATCTAACACAGGAGCTACATATAGACAATAAAGGCAACACTCACATTCCAAGGTGTCTTACTTGGCTATTTGGATCATAGGAGTATATGATTCTACAATCCAGAAGTATCCAATTGATCAAGCGATTGAAATTGTCTTTTGTGATGGATTGCTCTGTTGGTCGTTAAATTGAGTGATCATCTTATAAATTTTTTTTTACCCTGAAACCTAGACCCTAAAGATCTAATCCTACCAATTTGATTCTAAAAAGATAATTCGCTCATTCCTTATTAATATGTCCATAGACTAAGAAGAAGGAGACCATTAAAATCATGATCTTAAGAACTATCACTGCTGGTATGAATCAAACTGTGCCTATTCAATTGTAATGCAGGGTTTTCGGGCTTTGGCAGAGATGTACTAATTCAGTACGCAATTAATTCAGCTTCAGGCTCCCATGCGGCTCCGAATGAGCCCGACGCATTGGCCAAGGGGCCAAAGAGCCCGACGCATTAATCATAGGTCTCAATCTGATGTGATATCCACTTCACCCATGTCAAGGCAAGATCTTGAGAAAAATATTCTTGGGCAAGGGAGGGACCCACTGGGTTTGACCACCCTCTTAAGTTTTTTTTTTATTTTTTTATTTTTTTCCCGTGCAGCTGGCAAAGAAAGGGAAGGACATCTCTTTCGCAATCCAAGTAGACTTATTATGCCTCCTCTTTCTTCCTCAGCCTTTTCCTCTATCTTTTAGCGGGCATTGGATGCTCTTTTTCTTCCTGTATATGATAACTCCATCAAAGAAAGCAAAAAAATAAATAAATAAATAAATAAAATATAATATAATATAATAAATAATAAATAAATAATAATAAACAAACAAACAAATAAATAAGAGTTGGCCCTTTTTCACAGCTGCAACAACACATGATTTCATTAAGATCGATGCATTACTTCATTCCCCCTCCTGCTTGCTGCCGCCGCCGCAGCAGCAGCATGAGTAGCTAAACAGAACACTTACAAGAGACGGAAGGAAAGAGAGCTAGAAATCCTAGAGTCAACAACAGCTCAAAGGTTATTTGGACTTTGGCTTCCGGGACTAAAACGGAGGAAGAGAGAAGCAGAGGAACACCATGGCCGGGCCTCTCTAACCGAGTGGCAGTTTCCGGGAACTACTTTCCTCCCCGCCGCTGCTGCTGCTGCACCCGTCGGAGAGCTCGGTGAGGCAGCTGGAATTGGACGCGCAGCCCACAGGATGACGGTGCCTTTCATCTCTATCCCTTTCCCCCATGAAGTCGATGAACCTCATTATCCCCTTGTGATCGGCGACTGCCTCGTCTCCTTCGGCCTCCGCGTCTGTGTCGGTAGCTCTTTTCTTCTTAAAAATGCGACAGAGCACCCAGTCTCCGCTCGGCATCGCGTAGCTCTGCGGCGGCACACGTCAACAATGGTGTCCGAGTTAAATGCGGCTCGATTGCGTATGGATGAAGCAG
>JBAMIB010294987.1:0-11516 GCA_037177415.1 Kaempferia rotunda | reverse complement strand
TTAATATTTTAGACACATTTTAAAATTATTATATTATTAAATATTTAATATGTGTTTTCATTATTTTTTATTTTTAATTATCAATAAACATAATTTAAATTTTTAATTATAAATTATTTATTTATTATATTAGTTTTTTAAAAAGTTTATATGTCAAATTTTTATTTATTTTTTATTGTATTAGTATTGTATGTCAATGATATATTGATGTATTAATTTTGTGTGAATTTATATATTTTAATTTTTATTATTGATGTAATTTATACCCCATATATATATATATATATCTGCGCCGCAACCGTTCCGTGAAATATCATTGGAACTGGAACGGTAGAGTCCGCGACGGTTACCGCGTCCGTTCCGGCGAACCATGCTCTTTATGGTAGTTTATGTTCTGGAAGCTGAAGATTATAGCAGAAGAACCATGTTCTGCTTGTATGGGATGGTCTATTTCTTGTGTTCTGAAGGTACCATATTTATTTTTTGGTTGCACTAAATTATGAAAGAAATGCTTGTAAGTTTAGAAATAAGGTATAGTTTGCTATTTGAAGCAAAGATAGAAATCAGCAACACAAATGCTATTATTCATTTGTTATGGACATATTTTTGGATATTTGATTGAATACAGAATGCCAAGGATCAGGCACCATGAGCAACAAGGAGTGGTTGGATGCGGCAGTGACAACAATGACAATTGGCTTAGGGACAGTGAGCCATGGAGGTGACCATGATGATTAATTCTCTAATGTTTGGGGAATTACGTGGATTGGTGGTTGTCAATTTTAAGCGATAGACTGGAGAGAGGTTGGGGAGGGGGAGAGAGATGCATATTGCATAATAAGAGAGAAAATAATAACTTTCATATACATCTAATATTTAATTTTATAAAGAAAATTTGGGGGTGATTTGTTTGCTGAGCTTTTTGCGGCTTCCATGAACATTTGACCGTTTTATTTTTCTAAGTGGATGTTGCTGCTTTCACTCATGCGGACTCATTCTCTTCCTTCGCCAAGGACAAGTCCTCCCCATCCGAAGCTTATGCTTGATTGACTAGGTCGCTATTATATTTCCACTATTATGTCAGATTGGTGTTTTGGCTTCCCACATAATTCAATTCCTATGCATTTTTAGGTGGATAATGTTTGCAAATAGAGATAGCAGTATAACTGGCTGTACACAGTTTTGCAGTGTATTCTCTATTTGAACACTTTTTTGTTTAATATTTACTTATTTTCATTTCCCCTTTAAAGTTAAGGCATTCACATTATTTCCTGTAATATTCATATATCATTGGGACATTTAATTTTTATCATTATAAGGATGATTGGGAATGGTTTCAAAAGTGTTTATGAGTTCTTGCCCTTTTATATCTTGATTGCTTCATGTGGTGCCTCTCATAAACAAATTGCTTCAGATGAGAATGGATTTCACAATGCTATTTTGAAAGATCTGGAGAAATCATTCAAAATCTAAGCCGTGTATTGGCGCAATGATAACAAAATGTTTTTGTAATATTTTTTCTCCATCTGGTCTGATAGAGTAACATAGGCAATTGACTTGTCTTAATGGTAGAGTATGGTGGAACTTGGGATGCCCAAGAGACCTAGATGTTAGTATCTCATGTATGCTTAAGTACAATTTTGCATGCGTATTTTATCTTTTAACTTCTCTGTTAGTTTCTTCATTTGAAGAGCATGAACATGGTTAGAAGGATGATGATATGACTTGGGTGCTTTTTTGTATTCAATTTTAACTAGAAGTCTAGACTTATATAGTTAGATCAATTCTGTGACATTTTTCTCTATCCACTATTCCTGTGCTGAGATTTATCGTGGCATCTGTTGGAAGTGTGTTTTATTGTGCTGCTTAATACAAAAGAATTATTTTTTCACTGTTCACTTTACTCTTCTCTTATCATTCAATAAATTTTCCTAAAGTTGGTTACTCATTTTCTTTATATTTAACAAAGGCTGGATATTGGCTCAAGTAAACAAAATTTGTGAATAAAGGATCAAATCTTGATGGGTAGATACTTGTAGCTTGCTTGGTAGCTCATATTGTCCTATTGACTATTTAGTACCTTTGGTGTTTTCTTTTGAATTTTTTCTCTATTTTTTTTATCATCTTCTAAAAACACATCCTCAATTTGTAATTTATTTTCTGATTTCTTCTATTTAGTTTACTTATTATTTGTTGTCATTATTCAAATTGTTGGCCATTGGTTATCAGTTGATAGTTTAATCAAATGATTGATAATAAGCCATCTGTAGGTTATCAATTGATTTCTGTATATCATTTCCCTTTTCTAACGATAGCCAATGGCATGCTCTTTTTATCAATCGCAATTTTGAAAACCCAATATTGAATTTGTATCTAATCCATGTCAACTATTTTGATTTGTTTTATCTAGCAGTTATTTGATGTGATAAATGATATGTATGATAATGTAGTTATCAGAATCAGAGTTATTGTGAGTGTGACAAAATATTTTATAATAACTATGTGTTCACATTAAGCATTAACTTAAATTTTATATACTTTTTAATACTAGACACTGCACAGGTCATATTCAAGATATTATCTTCTTGGATAAATGTAAAGAAATTAAATTCGAAAGTTGAATTGTGGAGAAAATAACTATAGCAACTAAAGGTTGCAAGTTAAGTATAACTAAAATTCAATATATGAAATACAGTTTCATTGGTCAAGGCTAAGATGGGCAGATACAGAATTTAGAATTTTAGATATTTTGGATGTATCAAGCAATAAGGCGATATTGATGATCTTATTAATAGGCTAAGAATGAATGGTCAAATTTGAAAGAAGATTTTTAGGTCTTATAATGTTTTGATGTTAAAAGGAAAATTTTATAAGATTGTGGTATGACTCTTTATTTTATAGGCTAGAATGTTGAATTGTTAGCGAACAACACATATAAAAGGTTTATAAATTATAAAATATAGATTAGAACACTAAGCAAAATCTATTGGGGCACTAGAAACAATAAGATAAAAAAGTAATATTCAGGAGCAGGTGCAACTCCAATAGTTGATAAAGTCATGACATAATAGGTTGAGATAATATGCACTTTAAAGACAATCAATAAATTATCAAGGCAAAGAGTTGAATTGGGTAGAGTGGAACGTGTAAGCAGTAGAGAAACCAAAGAAATTTTTTGTTAATGGAGAGAATGATTTAGTTTATTTGAATATGCATAGAGGCTATGGGAGTAAAATATCTACGTGGTCAACTCCAAATAGTTGGCACAAACATGACTTGATGATAAATAGTCATTGAGTAGGTTTCCATACTCAAACATGAAAACTAGATTTGTATGATGTGCTAATTTTCTAAGTTTTCTTTTATACATGTTACTTTTTTTCCTTATCAGGCATTTACTAAAATTTGATTTGATTTTATAAAATATTTGATCAAGTAGATTTTATTGAATTAGAATTTGTTAGTGGTAGGACTGTTATGTCAAATGCACTAGTAAAATGCCTTTTAGTACAGTCAGATTCAAGGATGGTCTTTTAAAGTCATGGAGAATTTCTAAAACTAACATCTGTTTTAAGCTTCTTTCGATTTGAGAATTGGTGGTCGTTAACATGTGAGTGGTTTTAGTCAGTTTCGTTTCCATCTAGTTTAACATCCAAAGTGTCTCCTGCAACAGTCTTTTGGATTTATTCATTTGACTTTTGAAGTCAATGGCACAGGATATTTCAATGAATTATATAAATTAACTTTTTGCTGAGCAATTAGAAATGAGTAAAAAAGTCTACCATTAAAGTTGCATTGCGAAGTATAATAACTGCTTTCTACTGTCTATCTGACCAGTGACTAGTGCAATTTTAATCATGTTTGCTTTTAACAAGAATAAATTGTTTGACACGATTTTAGTCACTTTTCAGTATCCCTCAACTCTTCCACTGGGGAGCCCTTATATCAAATTTTGCCACGTGACAGACAAATATTATAAAGTTATTGTTCATTTAGTGTTTCAATTAACTATTGCAGACGGATTGGGAAGGTGGCTATTTCCCTCTCACTCTTAATTTCAGTGAGGACTACCCAAGCAAACCTCCCAAATGCAAGTTTCCTTCTGGTTTTTTCCATCCTAATGTCTACCCTTCTGGAACTGTGTGCCTATCAATTCTAAATGAAGACTATGTAAGTGAACTGAGAAATGATCGAGAGTTATTGAACTGTGCCCATCTTTTTTATATGTGGATAGATAGTTATTCGAACTCATTGCCTCAGGGATGGAGACCAGCGATCACTGTGAAACAGATATTAGTGGGGATTCAAGATTTGCTTGATCAGCCAAACCCGGCTGACCCTGCCCAGGCAGACAGTTATCATCTTTTCATCCAGGTTCTACATACTTCATCCTTAGTTCTCATTGATATTTTTTCTCATCTCTAATAAGATTGGTTCTTTAATTAAGAGTCATGGAGTTTGCAGGATCCAACTGAGTATAAGAAGAGGGTTCGTCAGCAAGCTAAACAGTATCCAGCGCTGATCTAACGTTAGCCTTGGGATTGTATTTGCAATTTCTGTTAGTCATTAAACTCTTTGGAAGTGGTTGGATAAGAAAGTGCGAGTTCTTATTTTGGCGTATAATACGATAACACCAGAGTCTGGCAACGGTGGCCCTGCATGGTTGTTTTGGTTGTATCTATACATGCATTGACGTGCAGATTGTTTGTTAATTTGGACGATTAGTAGTAAAAGATCTACTTATATAAGATATTAGATTAGGGACTTCGTCCTAATCTTTTGAAAACAACAATAATTGTTTCCATAATTACAACTGTATATGAACTAAATGTTCCTGACTAACTTTAATGTTTGTTTTGATTAGAGCATATTCATGTTTGTTTAATATGCAAGTTTAATATATATAATAAATAACTCATTGTGTATATATATATATGATGCACACTCATGGACAATTCTCACATGTCCAAATGTTTGGAGGTGCTTCTCGGCATATCATACTCACTCATGATCCTCATAGGCGGGCTGTCTAGAAGTGGTCAAGATGCCCTGCTTATAAGGGTTGCACACTGTGGGCGAGCACAGTGAATGTGCAAGGTAACATATATATATTCACGACGCTGCCCTCCTGCAAGGAGAGTTGCCCACAAGCGTCGCTCAAGGTATAAATCCTGTATATTCACAACCACGAGAATTGTTAGCCTAAGCGATTGTCTGGGAGACGCTTTCCATGCAATGAGAGGTATCTTGCGCAGACAGTCATCCATGGGCAATGCGCGTGACACACTAAGTTAATTATCTTCTTGCTCTTCACGGGAGAATGAGGAACCAATGCTCAACAAATCAGAATATCAGACCCCGCATTTGATCAAGTTGCAGAAATGGTCACTCATGACTAACCAGGAGCTATAACTTTGATGTTGGAGAAAATACATAATGAGTTTATGCAGTGAAAATATGTGATAAGCTTAAGCTACACATCCACAGAAACAGGTAAATCTCTTAAAAAGTTTCACCCCGAACGCGAGTAGTCGTAGAATGGCACGGTGGCAATGGTCACAGAATGGTACAGCAGCCCTTCTCTTCTGTCTGTGAAACAGTGGCCTGTTGGTATCTGCCTGGGTCGGATGGGTTGTATGTAAACTCAGAGGTATCCAGACCATACTGTTACAAGCAAATTCGAGGAAAAATAAGTTAGAGCCAAACTTGTGAGAAGTTGCTACGACAGTAGAGTTGTTACACAGGAAACATATTACTTTTTCTCTCATTCTTTGGCTCCAGGCGTCATTTCTGCTGGGACGATGGTCAAAACTGCCAAGCACAGGCACTCCAGTTGCTGTTGCTCCTTGCCTATTCATTAGTGGCTGTCGGATGGTGGATCTTGGAGCAATATACTCATCATCGCTATCATATTCAGCGGCTCTGTTTGCCGCTCTTACTACAAGAGCTAAGACAAATAACAAACCCTGCAGATTGTATTATAGCATTCTTCGGATCAAGAAGGGAGCTCAGCGTATCAAAGGCTACAGGCGTCTCAGAAATGAAGTTTATACGAACAGGACAGGACAAAAAAATGTATAGCGCAGCAGCTGCCATTCACCAGCAAGCTAGAGCTATCATAAATAACTTAATATATTTGAGGCCATGGCACCATGCAACATGCAACAGGAAGAACAATTGAATGAAAAGACTTGTGTAATAGTGATTATCAAAATATGTGACCCAAACAAATCCTTATTTCCTTAAAGATACTACTCAGAAGTCAGATCTATGGTAGAAGGAAGGTTTGACCATTTAGGCAGGACTGATTTGGATGGAAAATAAAAGGGGGAAGGAAAAGGGAAATTAACAAAAAACCGTACATAGTGATTCATGCTCCAAGTACAATTATGTTTCTTTCCCTTTCACCCTCCCTCTAACTCCTATCTGTCTACCCAAGTATACCTAAACTCATTGTTGATCCGCATTTGATTAATAGAGTGAAATTGAAGATGGTCACAAGCACAAATAAAAATGTCTAGCTGCTTGCAGAAAGGGAGAATCCTAACTATGCAGTGTATCATCAACTATTCTAAATATGCAACTCACTCAACAGAAAAGATTGGGTATTCATAATAGTTTGGCTGAGTTTCATATTTTGCATTTCACCTGAAACCCAGCACGAACCATGTCATCTGGTTGTTTTTCCAAGAACCCAGGATCTCAATCTTTGAGTCTCCCCCACCCACAAAAACATGAAACGACAATTAACAAAAAAATGACAACTTTTGTAGGATGCTTTTGGCAAATTCTTAAGACGAGCACCTAAAAAGCAGCATTAACTGTTAAGTATTGAGATGCTCATACCTTGGTCGTGTACTATCTCATCTCTGCTAAACCAACATTTTGTACAGATTATTTCCTAACTGCCAAATAGCACAAACAATCACAAGATTCAAGCTCTTTTTTTTTCTCTTTTTTTTTTTAACCACTCTTTCTTATTCTATGAATAGCATCTTCATTACCATTAATAATAAAATTTTACAAAAAAAATCCTGCTCATCCATCTCAACTGTTCTTTTCTTGCTTCTCTCATTGTTGAACTCACATTTCACATATCAAATTTTAATTTCACTTAACTAAAAAGAATATATGCTTTAAAAATATAGTTCTAGTTAAATGAATTTCTACATGATAGTAAATTTATGATGAGAAACGTGTCAATTAAAAGCTCTGCTAAAAAATTACAATGAGGTATTGATAGAAAGGCCAAAATATTATCAATAATTCTACTGCTTCATAAACAAAACCTACCTCTAAAATGATAGCCCCAAGAGCAACCCACTTAGCTATCTTCCAGTTATCATCCAAGAAATCATATATAATACTGAAGTTCCCAGTTTTATCATCAGGGATAAGCTGCAGAGAATCTACTATTAGAATTCACCAAAAAAGAGAAAAGTAAAAGAGAGCTAGACATGTTTAGAAGAAACCCACTTCCTTCCAGCTATGGTTGAAGAATATTAAAGCTGCAGCAGCCAACTCAGCTATGATCAACAAAAACACTAAGAAAGCATACTAAATTCATATTAAGGAAACATGAACTCCAACTGACAAATGTGATTCAAATAGGAAGGTAGATCTGCCACATCAAGAATGATTAAATAATGCCCTACTTTATAAATGTGAAATGACATTAATCCATATGAATTGTTCTGTGTTTATAGACGCAATGCAAAACTATGCCTGTAAGACTCATGTATAAACAGGGTATTTCATACCTGTGGGAACATATAATTGCAGCTGAAGTATAGTGGAATCAACTGACCATTTGAACAGAAACTAACAGCTTATAGTCCTTTATGCATCCTCTCATGTGATCATATTACAAATTAATATGAAATAAAAACCTCTAAAAATTAGATGTATACAGAATGAACAATGTACATGTTATATTCGATGTGGATTCAGAGCAGCTTCACTATTCCTGTATGATGACACATTATGCAAAAGAAGAGGCCACTGATGAAACTACTAGGGTGAAGGAAAAATAGGCAACTAAGCCATTCAACATGTCAAATGCAATGAGAACCTTTCCCACAATTCAAATTGGTATACTTAATTGTATTTCTCTCTTTTTTACATATTTTTTATTTTTTTCAAGTTGATATAACTAAGTTTGAAATAAAAAAAAAAGTTTGTTTGGGTTACTAGAAAAAAATAAAATAAAAAGGAGTACTATCAATTAGCAACTAAATAGACAGTAAAATATGAAAAAAATAACGATGATATGAACATGTTCATAGATACTAATGGGGCCGAGGAGATAGAAAAGTATGAAAGATATGAGATATGAATATTATTCAATATACGGTCACATAGCCATACAATGAGGGGATAAAATTTATGAAACCGAAACCTGAGATACAATTCATGCAGCAAACCTCAATTAGAGTGCATCCTCAATTATTGTTTAAATGACTAGAGCATTACTGCTAATGGTCATTTCTCAGAATACAAGAGCCAATTGAGTGAGAATTGCACCAAAAAATAGGTTATATTGGTCTTAATAAAAGAAAGAAACATATATATTTCAAAAACTTAGGATACAAAAGACAGGCAACAACCATTTCTTGACACTGCACCTGCACAGCCAAAGCATGATATGACAAAAAGAACAACCCCGACACCTATAAATAATAAAATAAACCTGCACAAGGCAAAACATTATTCTAATTTAACAGAAAAAGACTTGAAATTATAAAGAAGAAAAATGTATCAAAAGCAAGAAAAAAATTTATCGAAGATCGACTATGTGGCTGTATATTTAAAACTAAAACTGGAAGCAACACTAGAAACACAAACTTATTTATCATAACTTCCAATGATGATAAAACTTTAACGAAATACTAAATAAATGAGTAACTAAATCAAAGTCAGAAAACACAAATCTACGAGCACAGAAAATGAGTAGGATAATTGTTTCCCTGATGAATAACAAAGCACACAGGCACCAATGATACATTAGAGCATATCGAAGATATACTCTAGAGATTCGCATTAGTATACTATGTCTTAGAGTAGGTGAGAAAAAGTAGGATAAAAAGCAATAAAACATTAGAGTTTCTCATAGCACTCTTATCCAACTACTAAACCAGGAAATGGTATTAAATTATATATTAAACTGCCTTCACAATGACTCCTTGTTTAGTGAGAATCAAACGACTAAAATTGAAACCAGTATAAGATAATTCATCATTGAGTGGTTCTAAATTGTTTGGAAATTAATCGTCTTAGTGTTGTAAAGGAGTCCTAGATGAAAGGTTTTGTGCTTCATGCAGGTTTCAGCTACTGCCAGTCCATAGTCCATAGAAGCTCAACCAAAAACTAGTCCAGTTCAATATCAAAAAGCAGTTTGGTTAAAATTCAATGACACCTGACTAAGATCCTACGACAACAGTAAAATCTGAATAGTTTCACTGAATTGCTCTATTCACAAATGATTGTTGTCAAATCTAAATAGTTTCACTGATTTGGTCTATTCACAAATGACTGTTTTTTTTTACCAAACTAGTTGATGCCATCGAGAAGAGAAGCAATAGTGAAGTTGGTTCTCACCCTGGTCAAATTTGAGAAACATTAGTTGAGCAAAAGTTTAAATTGTTATTTTCCTGATCAGTTCAAGCTTCGAAATCTGTTTGTCATTACATTAAGTGCTGGGATTCCCATGTAAAAATGACTGATAATATGAAACTTAACACAAGAACTGAACCATAATTGAAACTTTCTCGCTGAAATGTATCAAATAAAAAGAAACGTTTGACAAAATAATATCTTTTGAAAATGTTAGATTAAAAACTTAATTGCAGAAAAGTTATCAAATATACAAAATGCTCAACATAAAAAAAAACGAATCAGATATATTCCGTACCAAGCTTCCAGAAGATGGTCAAAAAAACTGGATGAGACGGACATAGCGACAAGCATAGGCCTCCCAAGCTTCGAGAATTCTAGATCGTTGCTCACCGGAAGAGTCGGGTCGCCACCAGAAACGACTCTATTCCACTCTACCAGCAAGTAAATCCCATATCCCACCATCGCTAAACCAGCAGCCATCAGTACAAGATTGAAAAGCTTTAATAAACATTCCCAGAACCCCTTGCACGCCATGATCAGTATCTAAACCTGCCCCAACACCAATTACTGTGCTCCTTTTTATTTGGAACAAACCAAAAATCTTCCAACTATGTGCAGAAAATAAAATTTTAATAAATCAAAATTTTCAAGGGACATACGAAGTGTTGAAGAACAAATCATGATTAGAAAGAGAACAGGAGGAGAGAAAATTGCCTGAAGAAAAGTTTCTTTCCCTTTGTGCGATCGCGAAGGGTGGCGGGGATCGGCTTGTCGCCCTTCTTTTTGCCAAGGTGGTCTTCGTGCTCTAGCTCTGGCTTTAGCGCTCGCTCTCTCTCTCTCTCTCGTACCCCAAATTTTCCTATGAATTTATATATTTACTTTTGTTAATTTCCACAAGGGGGTGCCCGAAAAATGTCCCACCACGTGGCGAGCAGAAGAGAGGGATGGAGGATGTGATGGACGGTTGAGAACAGTTGAGGAACAGGGAGGTCGGTGGATCCCACCTCATCTCTACCACTTTCCTCACTTGCGAATCACACGATCGCAGCGAACATTCAAGCAAAAGAATGCGACTAGTTGGTGAAACTACCCGACTTTTGTGAAAATTTAAAATTGCTCATGTTTTTATTGTGTCTAACATCTTCTGATCCTTAATAAATAAAATAAAATAAAATAAAATAAAATAAAAGGACACGAATTGGGGAAGGGGTTTGAACCGACTCAATTTGTACCTCATGGATCGATTGGTTTGTTTGGATTTAGGATAGTAAAAATCCCGTCTAACTAGTAAAATATTACTATATTGCATTTTAAAATCCAATTTGATCATCTCTAGGATTTTAGGTTTATATAAAGCTGTTAGAGAAGAAAGAAATCTTCTTCTTTCTTTCTGATCATGTATCTTATGTTCCAATGTATTAATCTTTTCTTATTTTTCCTTCAAGATTCTTTCTTTGTTAGTGTCAAAGATTGAAGGTAGCTTATAATATCATTTTTAAAAAAAAAATGAGTTCATTACGTGGTATCACTGATGTATATAGCATATTATATGTCCTTAACTGTCAGGACCATGCTAATAGTGCAAAATTATTGGTTGTCCTTAAGAAATTTTATATTCTTTTCCTTTTAAAAATCACTTTAATTTTTTCGAGGACAAATCAGTTTTTACTGACGAAGTCTCATATCGAGGGTCTCGTGTAACTGTAGTGTTGAAAACAAATGATGTTAATTTAAGAGAATTATTTAATTTAATTCATGTTTGATTAAAATTGATTTAGTTAGATTTAATTAAATTATTTAACTAACATTTATAAAATTCAGATGGATTGATTATAATAAGAAAATAGATGGATATAAATTTCTAATAATTAAATTAGCTAATTAATAATAAATTTAATTAA
>JBAMIB010294878.1:0-11521 GCA_037177415.1 Kaempferia rotunda | reverse complement strand
TGTGATTTGGCCCAGGTATTGACTTGACCAGGACTTTTAATGCTGACCTGGCTCCCCTGAATTACCGACCGGATCAAATATTAAATCAGTTTTCGGTTAATTCGGTTAATTTACTACCGAATTAACCGAATGCTTACCCCAGTGTGCGTGTATCTGTATCTGTGGTTGGTGACCTCCCTTTACAATGCAAGTTTGCTTTTGCGCACAACTCCCAATGCACTGTCAGAGCTTCTGATAGTAATTTATCAAATCTCCTCATTTGGGCATACCACTTCTTTACTAGGCGGTGTATTGTTTCTATATTTGAAAGGATGATGACTTCTACCATACTTGTTGTCAGAGCGTATCCTGACAAATGATCTTCTGACAACGGCTACGTTAGATGACAAAAGAGACAGGTTAAGCTATTCAGTCAAAGCATCCTCCCCTCGCTTAACCGATAGGTTGAGTCCACTTATAACGGCTTGCGCGGCTCGGCTCGGCGAACGGGACTGGTGGGTCGGACATTCTGCTCTGCTAGGAAAAGTGTCAATTTGGTCGGTGGGGAAGAGCGATGGTCCGGCCGGGAAGAGCAGCGATTCAGCCAGTCGGCTTGGTCGGCTCGGTCAACCCAGTCGGGAACAGGAAGAGATGGTCATTGATCTCCCCTTACCTTTGATCCAACTCAAAATCCGATCAACCTTATTTTACATTATGATAGCTTTCAATACTCACCATGAAGCGTGTGTGTGTGTATATATATATATATATATTACTTGCTAATAAACAATAAAGAATGCATATGGATACTTAATAATAATTTGAAATTTTGGAAATATTAACTCCTAAAATTTCAAACTTAGAGCTTTCATTCTGAAATTCGTGACGTCTCTATGGGATGGACTGTTAGCTAGTATATGAGGTGTTGCTACCAATAAGGTCTGGGGGTCAAATTCTAGCGAAGCCAGGTGCCTACCCTCCCTTATGCACTAGTCACTGTTCGAGCTAGTAGCTTCTATGATTTATCTCCTTTGTGTTGGCCCTGAGACGAATTGACGGAGAAGTTAGGGGTGAACGAATCGTCTTTTGCCACCAATTCTGAAATTCGAGACGGTTTCAATTAATTAATAATATAGTGTCACAAATTCCAATGGATAAAGCATAAAGATCCGACGAATATATAATTTAAAGGAGTACACCATAGATAAATCATGAAATCCCAGTGGAATATCACAAGTTTAGGTGCAAAATTAATATGCTCATATGCTGAAGCATATTACCCACCAGGGAGAATACTTGCACCGTTGCCCCGCCTTGCTATGGAAGAAAAAACTAGAAGCATTCCCTAATCCCTTTCCATGTGTCTCTCAATATCCCTATATAATATTCCTTAATTCAATCTAATAAACATATTGCCCACTAGCTAACGCAAGTTAATGCAACAGAAATATTACTTAATTTCTAGTCTTTCTTTCAGTAGATATTATAAAAATATATATCGTAATAAGTTGAGTTTTAAGATAATAAATAGTAGGGTAATCAAATCCTAACTCCATATCAGGTCATAATCTCAAAATTCTTAATGACGCGTCACCTTATTCCTGAAAACGCTTGCTTGTTCTCCACTCACGTACCTTTCTTTGGTGTCATATATAATCATGTACTTCCATTGAGATTCTATATGCTACATGCAGATTGATCCAAAAGAAATGAAACAGGATAATGTGCTCTCTTATCCTTGTCATCCTTGTTGTTTATCTAAATCATCAAGATCAATTTATCTCAACTATATATTTGAGATCAAATATCTACTTAAATCTCTAATAAATTATATACAAGAGTATGATGTACTCTCGTTATCCCTACTATTAACTGTTCTTTGATAAAAATGATCCTTCATTTTAACAGATAATAATTGTCTTAACTCGCCCATCATGCTTCTTTTTTCCTTTTTTTTTTAATGGCAACTTAATTGAGCAGTGACAAGATATTTCTCTAACTCTGCTCTCTGTTTATTTCTATTCAAATAAAGAATTAATGTTCTTGATGCACATTTAAGCTTGACCATAACTGACTGTTGGAAAGGTATATCTCACCTTCAGGCAGAATAACCATATGTTGATTTTTTTTTTTAAAAAAATTCAAATAATTTCATTTGATTTTGATAATATATATATGTGTGTTTAGTCCTACATTGTTAAGCTAAAAGAATTGTAAGACTTTATATATGAGGTCCTTCTAATCTAGTTTATAAATGTTAAGAGGACTTATATGCATGCGTAAGCTGAGCTCAAATCAGGTGGTTTCGGGGGACTGGCTTGAACCAGAAATCCATAAATCCCTAGCCCGTGAGCCTTGCACTAGCAAGAGGCCCAGTTTGGTTTTGATAAATCTTATTTTATTTTTTTTGTTACAGCCTGTCCGAGGTGACCTCGCTCGTTTTTGGGGGGCCTGAGCCAAATCTTCTTCTGAGGCTTACTGCATTTAGCGATATGAGGCTGAATCCGTGCAGCGATGTTCGTCTTGGAATGCACTTACTAACACCGGGTGCGATGCGTGCAAGAGAGGTGTAAATCCAGCTCGTGAGCCTTGCACTGGCAAGAGGCACTGTTTGATTTTACCTTCTTTTTTTTTTTTTTTGTTACGGCTGTCCGAGGTGACCTCTCTCGTTTTTGGGGCGAGGTGACCTCTCTCGTTGTTGGGTCGAGGTGACCTCGCTCGTTTTTGGGTGGGGTGAGCCAAATCTTCTTCTTAGGCTTACTGCATTTGACGATTTGAGGTTGAGTCCGTGCAGCGATGTTCGTCTTGCAATGCACCTACTGACACCGTGAGTGGTTGTCGGATCTTGAGGGGATTTTGCCGGCAAGCCTCTGCACCTTAGCGCGGCAATAAATTCTCTAAGGACAGTCAGCACGCCGACACTTCAACCAGATGCATCATTCTTAACTTTGACTCTTTATTCATCTATCTTTTATCTTACTTGTTTTTTCGGTGCATTCTGTTGTACTATTCTTACACCATATGCATTTATCTTTTTCCCTTAACCATTCGTTGAAATGAGGCACCAACTTTAACGGAAAGAACCAATACCATTGTAAGAGAATTTTTTTAACTGGGGAAAGTGAACTATAGCTAGATTCACAACTCATAAACATTGGCATCTTCCTGATTCTGAGATCATATTCACAGAATCAGATCCTATATATATTTCCTTGCGATCCTGAACAGTATGGTGCAACTATAACTAATAGGGCTGCTGTCGCTCCACGTACAGCACGATTAATATTTAATTGAAACTGAAGAAGGCGAGCAGGAATCATTGTCCTTCCTAATATTCCTTCAATTGGCATCCAACTTTGTTATAAACACCCATTTAAAGGCTCCCTCGTAGCTCATCCACTGCAACAAGAGTTGTGAAGAAAACTAGAGAGTTCTGCATCTTTCTCCTGACTTCTCTGCCATGGCCGATGTTGTTGTGGTGTTCGACTTCGACAAGACAATCATCGACTGTGACAGCGATAACTGGGTCATTGACGAGCTCGGTGGCACACAAATCTTTGATGAGTTGCTGAAAACCCTGCCATGGAACTCAGCCATGGTCAGCATTTCATAGTTCCTTATTTCTTGGAGGACCTTTTTGGCTAACTTTTCGGAGAATATTTTTGTTTGTTTTCAGGATACAGTAATGAGGGAACTCCATTCGAAGGGACGAACAATCGAAGATATCAAAGAAAGCCTGAGGAAAGCTCCTCTGCCATCCAATACCATTTCTGCAATCAAATCAGCTTGTGATCTAGGGTAACAACTATGCTGTTTCTGCAATCAAAAATCTAGATGTAATCTAACTCTCGTGTCCTATGTTATGTCTGCAATGCGATTCTGATCAGGTGTGAGCTGCGGATTGTTAGCGATGCCAATAGACTGTTCATCGAGACCATTCTGGAGCACCATGGCCTAATCAACTACTTCTCAGAAATCAACACAAATCCATGCTCTGTTGACGAGGAGTGGCTGAGAATTTTTCCTTATCATGACTTCCACACTTCATCCCATGGGTGCAGCCTCTGTCCTCCAAATATGTGCAAGGTGAGCTGTCTTCCTGCTCTAAGCTCTCATGAAACTGTCACGTAATGCTTTGCTAACTTTTATCATTGAAATTACGCTCGTGCAGAGTATTATTGTGGAGAGGATTCAAGATTGGGCATTAGAAAAGGGGAAGAGAATTATTTATCTAGGTGATGGTAAAGGAGACTACTGCCCTTCGCTTAAGCTCAAGGAAGAAGACTGTGTAATGCCGAGGAAGAACTACCCCCTCTGGGAGCTCATAATTGGCAATCCTCTGGCCGTCAGAGCCAAGATCCATGGATGGAGCGATGCGGAGGAGCTCGAGAGAGTCTTGCTTCAGCTCATCAAAGACCCGAACATGGCTGACCACCTGCAGAATGATGAACTCTTCATTTCAAGTGATTGCAAGTCACACAATGTGTCACTGTCTTCGCACGAGGCTTTGCCTAAGGCTCTGCGTGTTCCTAACTAAGACAAATTAAAACTGGCTTACGGTGACATAATAAACATATTAGACGATCGAGTCCATTTTCTAAGAGCTTAGGCTTTTAGGATTATGGCAGCAAGCACCATTAATTAACTATTAACTGTAAACTATCTAACTAGGGACAAAACCCACCATATATTGTGTTCACGCTCTGCTCAAGTTTCTGAAATAAATTAAGAAGATCTTCATAATCTTTAAGTGTTTACAAGAAAAAGCAAGTTGGGCTACAATCTGTTTTTTTTTTTCGTGGTTTTAGCAAATGATGATATTGCACTCTCAAATGCTCTTTTAAAAATTAATAATTTTAAAACTTGAATGCTTACTTAACACAATAGCTTCAGTCGGAAAGAGTGAGCAGCTTCGTATTGATTCACAGACAAACTTAAAAGAGTGAACTGTTAATCTTGAATTTTTAGGTACTATTTCAATCAATCAATCATTTGTCATTGATCCGGAAGTCAACGGCCGATCAATATAGAGGTCAGGTCATCCTACATAATCAAAAAGTAATCAACAAGAGGGTAAATCAGCATCATGGGTGACGAAGTATCAGGTTATCAGCCGGGTGGTTAGCAGAATCACAACCATAGCAGACCGAGTAACTCAGCCGGTCGGCCTAATGAGCCGACCGGACAAATATGGCCGATCGGACACACTAATCCCAGACAGCGTACAGCGCCAACGATTCAGCAGAGGTCAGATGGTTGTCTCCCCGCTATAGATCATAGACCGGTCAGCAGGTTTATCCGCTAAGGTCAATAGCCGATCAGATTACATCTCCAAATGACTATGATAGTAAAATCCGATCGGCTTGGAAGACAAGAGTCTTTTTTGCCGCCTAACCTAACTGAATGTCAGAGGAATATTTCTTGCCAGCTGGAGAGTGTATCAGACGCCTACACGTGGCACACGCAATCATGGGTAACCCATTTATGGAAAACCCAATTTGGAAGGTAATAAATGCACAGTGACAGCCGGTAAGAAATCCTAATTTTCCTACCGCTATAAATAGACTTTCTCGTAAAGGTCGCGAGTACGCGCACATGCCATCATTTACATCCACATTTCCTTCAGCAAATCTTCTCTACTACATCGTTAGGCTAGTTTGAACGTCCGAGAACCAAACACAGAACGACGACTCCTGTTTTGGTTGTTAACGCTGTATGCTAGTCTTTGGTGTGTAGTGAGCCGAGTGCATCCTTGTCAGCGACTCTCCAATCTACATAGGCAAAGACTTTCTCAATGTCCGACTGATCGTTTAGGGACAGGATCAATCATTATCGTGATCAATCTCCTCCAATTTACGGTCAAACTTTTAGCTAAAGAATTTCAATGGTAAAATAACCTGTTAACTTGGCTACGTAGATGAATTCCTGGATGTATGCTTGCTTAATTTACTAGAGTTAAATTTAACGATGATGCATATGCTTACAAATCTACTCTATTTAAATCAAACGATCCATTGCAGTTTCAGACAAATCCAATAGGATCCGCCATCGGATGTGGATCTATGCGACCGAGACGTGATCTTAATCAATCCATTAATGGAGATAAAACAAGAGTCAGGTAGAGTAGAATCTATAAAATATAATAATAATAATAGTAATAACAGAGCAGGCGAGGACAAAATCGAGGTTCCGGCATCTAATCCTTCCGATGATACTGAATGACAAGGCTTGATAATAAATGATTACATCTCATTACTAGCTAGCTTCAACTATGGAATTTGGATTTGGATGGCCGGCGGCGGATTACATCTTCACAGCGGCGGCCTTGTTGGTCGGCTTCTTGGTGTACTTCTACGCGCCGTGCTGGGCGGTGAGGAAGGTCCCCGGTCCGCCGGCGCTGCCGCTCGTTGGCCATCTTCCCTTGCTCGGAAAGCACGGCCCGGAGGTCTTCGGCGTCCTCGCTAAAACATACGGGCCGATCTTCAGGTCCGTCCGTCCGTCTCTGATCATGAATTTAATTATTTCCCGCGCGCTTGCTTCGATCGAGTTTTTCAATTGGAAATTGAGATTAGATTTCAAACCAAATTGATCTTCTTCAGGTTCCACTTGGGGAGACAACCCATCGTCATCGTCGCCGACGCGGACCTCTGCAAAGAGATAGGAATCAAACGATTCAAGAGCCTTCCCAACCGCGCCCTCCCTTCTGCTGTTACTGGATCTCCCCTCCACAGCAAGGGCCTCTTCAACACCAAGTAATAAATCATGAATCATCGTAAGATAGATCGAGAATTAGAATTAGAATCAGAATTATTGCAGGGATTCAAGGTGGTCCGGCATGAGGAACACCATCATCTCCATGTACCAACCCACCCACTTGGCCTCCCTCATACCCTCCATGCTATCCTACATCAACACTTCGACGGAGCAGATCGCCGCCACGCCGCCCCACGAAGACGTGGCCTTCTCCAAGATCTCGCTCCAGCTGTCCACCGACATCATCGGCGACGCCGCCTTCGGCGTAAACTTCGGCCTCTCCGGGGGAACTGCACCGGACGGCGATGACGAGGTGTCTGAATTCGTCAAAGAGCACTTGCACTCCACCACTTCCATCAAAATGGACCTCTCCGGCTCCCTCTCCATCATCCTCGGCCTCATTTGCCCCGTCCTGCAAGAGCCGTTCCGGCAAGTCCTGAAGAGGATCCCGGGGACGGCGGATTGGAAGATCGAGAGGACCAACTCAAATCTAAGCAGCAAGCTGAACAAGATAGTCGCCGACCGGGAGAAAGCGAAGCAAAGGGGGACCAACGACTTCCTGTCGTTGATATTGAACGCGAGGGACGCCGGCGGGGCGTCCGAGGAGCTCTTCACGGCGGACTACATCAGCGCGTTGGCGTACGAGCACTTGCTCGCAGGCTCGGCCACCACTGCCTTCACTCTGTCGTCGGTGATTTATCTGGTGACGCAGCACCCGGAGGTGGAGGAGAAATTGATCGGGGAGATAGATAGCTTCGGGCCTTCTGATTTGGTTCCCACTGCAGAGGACCTTCAACACAACTTCCCCTACCTCGATCAAGTCTCTGCCACTTAAAACTTTACTGCAACTTCTT
The DNA here is from genome assembly GCA_037177415.1 of Kaempferia rotunda. Classification (NCBI taxonomy): domain Eukaryota; kingdom Viridiplantae; phylum Streptophyta; class Magnoliopsida; order Zingiberales; family Zingiberaceae; genus Kaempferia; species Kaempferia rotunda. The sequence goes on along the minus strand of JBAMIB010294878.1, from coordinate 3,935 downwards.
AATTTGTATTCATTCTGTAAATCCAAACAAGAACAGGAACAGAGATCCACTAATTCACATCGATCTATCGCTTCTCTTGCAGGTTATTAAAGAATCCATGAGATTTTATACAGTGTCACCGCTCATAGGGAGGCATGCATCTCAAGATGTTGAAATTGGAGGCTATTTCCTCCCCAAGGTACCATCATTCTCGAGTACGTACAACAACAATTGCACAATGTATTTAACCAAATGGTATTTACTTGTTGCAGGGTACGTGGATTTGGCTAGCTCCGGGGGTGCTGGAGAAGGACCCGAAGTACTTCCCTGAGCCTCACTTGTTCCGGCCGGAGCGGTTCGATCTCGCCGGCGACGAGGAGAAGCAGAGGCATCCGTACGCGCACATCCCGTTCGGGATTGGCCCCAGGGCTTGCATTGCCCAGAAATTTGCACTGCAGGAGATCAAATTAGCAGTCATCTATCTGTATCGCCACTTCATTTTCAGGCACTCTCCGAAGATGGAATTCCCACTGGAGTTTCAGTACGGAATCGTGGTCAACTTCAAGCACGGAGTCAAGCTTCGCGCCGTCAAGAGATCTAAACCTTAATTTCCGATGCTTGAATTCTGGTTTTTCTGCGAATCAGAATGTGTGTGTGAAATTACGTGTGTATGCATGGTTTGTTTGTTTTTTTGGATCGGCTTTTCAATGTATGATGAAGAAATAAATGCTTAGATCGATGAAGGAAGCAGCACAAAAGAAGGTTCTGAGCGTTCATTTTGTGGTTATATTAAGAAGCACTCATATTATCTTTATATAAATTTAATTTTTGGTACGAGGAAGCATTAGATGAATTTATCTTTATATATATATATGTCTGCGTACACTCAGACGAGCCTATGAAAGCGTTAGATGAAGAATCAATAGACGACTTGGAACGACTCCAGCTCTAAGTCAGAAATCGAAGCATACGCTAGACTTGCACTAATAGTAAGTCACTAAGAGGACTCTGAGATGAACATCGACTCAGAGAGAGAGTCATACGAAGAATGCATCAATTCAGGGGGAGAAAACATCGACAAAGGGGGAGCTTCATCAGAGGGGAGCTACAATGGAGAAGAAGAGTTAGCTGAAAAGGTAAGTCAGGTACGTGCTTTAACTCTCAATCAATCGTTTTATTTTATAAAAATGCTTATAAAATATTCAGCTAAATTTGAAAAAGAAATTATTGAAATGAAAAAAGTTTTAGCTATATCATGCTTGCTAACTGATTTTGACAAACTAAAATTAAAAAAAAATAAATAATTTAAAAAAATAAAAGAATTGGAAAATTCAAAAAGAGATATTCATGTATGTTCATATAGGATTAATAATTTGAATTGGTTTTATCAATACCAAAAGAGACAAATTAGAAAAATTTCTAAGTTAACTAAGGATTATGGACAAGAGAAGTTATATAAGGATGAATCATCAAAGGTTAAGGGGAATGAGACATTAACAAAGGACAATGTGTCAAAGGTTAAGGAAGTTGAGATGGTTAAGTTTGGAGGTCAAGTGACACTAGAGGTGCATCGGGTTGACTTAGCAATTGTAGGTGAGTCACCTAGGGGGTGACTAAGGCCAAGAGCTCTAGGTGTAGTTCAAAGAGCCTTTGAGACCTATGGTAGATAGGTCACATATGTGCTAAATGATTTGAAGATGGATTTGAGCTCAAACTTAGGGAATTGACACAGTTGAGAGAGTTTCATGCAAGAAAATATGAATTAGGTTCATATGGCATGAAAATTAATTTTAGATATATAGATGTTATATAAACCAATGATAGAGATATATTGTGGTTTAATATGCACAGATATATCAAGAGGAAGCCAAAAATTAGAACTTTAGGTCAATGTTCTATTGAACCATTTGGCTAGTTTTTAGTTTTATGTCAATTTTGTGATCCGAGACATATAAACATTTTTAGTGTATTTTTCCCAAGTAGATACGGGTAAAATAGTCATCTTCATGAAATTTACGAATTTTTAGATATCTGTGGAATATTTAATGCATTTTTGAAGTTGGGTTCAAAATATAGAATAGGGATATTTTAATATGTCAGTTGACTTCATCAGATATCAGTCGACTGTTAACACTGTTCATCAAACACATAATGGTTCTGTGAGTTTTATTCGATGAGGGCAGTCGACTGAAGTTAAGAGCAGTCGATTGTCACAGTCTGAAACAGTTTTTCAGATTTAGAAAATAATCAATAGGATGATGTACATGTATGAAATGATGGGGGATTGATACAGGTTGATTATGGTCATTAGAGGTTAAAAAGTCTAATAATTAAGATATTGTTAAAACTCTTTTTGATATGTGATAAAAGGAGAGAAGTGTCGGGTTTAAATAGAAAATCTACACACTATTGTAAAAAAAATTCTTACTTAAGAGAGAGCTTATGTAAAGGGGGAGCAATTGCTCACTAATTGGCAAAGAGGAATATTTTACCTTTGTGAAAAAATTCTAACTCAGAGGAAGTTTAGGTGAAGTGAGAGCGTATTATTTGCTTTTATTTGTTATGTAATTGGTGAAATCTTTCATCCTAGTATAACGTCCCATGATTGTCTCACATTATTGACGGAATAAATTAGAAAAGCAAACTAACCATAAAAAAAAAAAATATTTCAATATTTAGCGAGATTTATTTCTGTTCGATTCTATAAATCTATCGTATTATAACCAACGCGATTATACTAGCGGCATTTTTGATCGTGAGAGAAGAGTTAGCGAATGAATTCTTACTCATTTTTTGTGGCGTACGTAGATTATGGAGATTAACAATTGACGGACAGTGGACCAATCCTTAATCAATTCTCCAGAAGTGCCACGTGACGGCTGTATTGGTGTGGAAAAGGTGATTCGTTCCCTACAATAACCCATCAATCCGTCTCTAAATCAATAAGAAAAAGTTAAAATCATAAAGGACTATTAATCATGAGTGTAAATTATTAAGATATAAAAGAAATATATACTTAAATACATTAAAATTAATCTCTAAATTTTACGTAATAATTTATACTTTAATGATCGCACCGACTCGAGTGAACGTGACCGCTGCATTCGCGGTTGAATGGTGCATGATTGCACTCGGGGGACCCACGAGGTAGACGTGTCTGTGTCGGATGAGATTTTACTCCACTTGATCTGTAAATTGCTAAATTGCCCTTGGTCGAATGCCAACGACTCTCCCTTTATTTATTTTGTCCGTTATTAAGACGTTGACTTGACTCTATAACGTTAAAAACAAATAAACTGTCACGAGGTCAAGTTGCATTAAAGCGTTCCGACTGCATTTCGGCGAATAAGCAAATATTTAAAATTATAAATATACCTCTAATACATTAATTATAATACAATACAAACTAATTTTTAACTAAAATTTAGAGGTAAAATTATATGTGAACGGGATAAAAATCTAAAAGAAAAACCCACGTGACTCACGTGCGTTATCTTATCCTCAGCCCTTCTATAGAATACCAGCTCCAACTCGTTGTCTCCTCATTCACTCTGCCCTGCCTCAGACAGAGGAGACGGCGGTGGTCGGAGACGGCGGTGGTCAGAGAGGAGAGATGATGGAGGCGTCGATGTCGTCGATCTTAGCGTCGGTATTCTGCTGGTTCACGCCGGGTGTCCTCTTCCTGCTCCTCAATCTAGTTATCGGCGGCATCGCTTTCGCCTCGTTATCCACCTCCCGCCGCCAGCCCGGACGCGCCGACACAGGAGCTTACGCCGGACACTACTTCGTCCGGTCACTCTCCCGACCCCCCTCCATCGTCCTCGGCCGCTTTCGCAGCTTCAAGCTCCGCGGCGACGAATCCCTTGAGATCCCCGATCCGACCGCCGCCGCGACAGAGGTTGCGGACAACGCCAAACTATCTTCCGGTAATTTCGTCGCTCGATCCCTCTCGCGCT
>JBAMIB010294772.1:0-11523 GCA_037177415.1 Kaempferia rotunda | reverse complement strand
GATCATGTTATTTTTGTCCTTCTCCTCGAGCGAGCTTCCTCCCTCACTTACTGTTCCTCGGACCTTTGTGCGCATCCTTCTTGTCCGTTAGTGTACTCTTCCACAGCTTCTCGTCCATCGGATGCACCGAGCTCGTCGACTCCCTTCCCGTGCCGTCCTTCTCATCCGCCGTGTCTTCCGCTCGACTTCTTGTGTTCTTAAGTTTCTACACACTTAGACACAAGGATAAAAAAAATAACATGATCTAACTTAACTTAGTTGATCACATCAAAACTACCACAGGGTACTTGCAATTTCTCCCATTTTGATGTACATCAACCCAAGTTAAGTTAGAGTAAAACTAAAAGACAAATAATTTAAAAGTAGAAAAAAATAGTTGTCTCCCCTAAGACTTAACCTTACTTTTTTCCCCTTTGATCACATTAGAAATTGAGGGGTGTTATTTAGAAAAATCTAAGGGTGACCTAAGTAAAAGCATGTTAATAATAAATTGAAAATAATTTCTTATTTTTGAAAGAAAATTACAATCAAAGCAATTCTAACTTAAAAGTTTAAATTAAACATGCTTTTGGAACCCAATAGAGGTTCTTGCCTATTGGATTGACAAGATATTTTCTAGGAATATACTTTTTTGATAAGTTTCTAACTTGTCCCTTGTGAAACCTATAATACTAGTTTAATACTTGAAAATTCCTATATTAGCATGAATTATTCTTTTCCAATTTTTCTAATTTTTCTTTTAAATTGGTATTTCCAATTTTGAGTTTGTCATAATCTTTTAGTGGACAAGCTTTGCCAGAGTAACTTTTATTTCTAGGTTTATCCTTTTTTAGTTGCTCATTTTTCGTCTTTAACTTACAAAGAGCTTTAGTCATACTTTTAATACCATAATATAACTGATCTGAGGGTAAAAGATATACCTCACTTACCATATCAGATATGAAGTTGGATTTCCCCTGTGTCTCCTCGCCAATTGGACGGTCGTGGCATCCTTGAGATGTGTGCGACATCCTCATGATGTGTACATCATCCTTGAGATGTGATTTGGCCTGTCCGATCGGTGCGCGAGACAAAGGGGACACGACAGTTCAGGACAGAGGATCCGAACTTGGTTTATCCCATCATATGCCTCCCGCCTGTGTACCTGTATTTACCTCCGTCCAGATCCATGAGGCCGACACTAGCATGACTGCTAAGATAGCGGATCAACCTTTTCCAAAAGATTAAATACTTTAATAATTTTATCAATTAACAAAATTATTATCAAAACTTAAATATAAAATTTAATCAGTAATTTTACATTTCAAAAAAAAAGAAAATTAAATCTTATATAAACAATATTTTTAAAATTAATATATATTTTTAAAATCAAAGTTCTAAATACTTTTTTTACCTATGGTCACGAAAATGATTAAGACGGTTATAGGTCAGTAACCAACGTCCTAAATATTTTATAGTACCTTCAGAAAATATCCAAGGGTAACTAATTAATCTGCTAAATATCTTACTGTTGCACCATTCCCGAAGGGATTTTCATGTACACATTGAGCATTGCCCTACAAGAATATTGATCGAGATCAATTAGGAAAGATTTATGATATAGAAGAGTGGGCTCGCAAAAGAAAAAAAATTGATTTTTTCAAACATGTTAGTTCATACTTTTTTTTTTTTGACATTACAATCTCTATTTGAATTTGATTAAAGACAATACATATTTGATAAAGCTAGCAAATATCTTACAATCAAGGAGTAATTACTTCTTGTATATATTATGTATTAATCTACTATAATTATACAATATTAAATTAATATCTTTCGCAAGTTATTCTAATCTTTTGGGTGTTAATATCATATCGGGCCTACTTGATAAATCTCAGTTTATGTAAAATGTTAAATTAAAAATTTGAAAAAGACATTTATAAAAAAAACTAATGTCAAAATTAATAAACCAATTACTATTGAACCCTAATTTAATTAACTATTTTTAAAAAAAAGTCAAAGGCTTTAATTAATTTTGGTAGATATGACTTACCTGCCAAAAAAAATAGATGTAATTCTAGTAATAATAAATAGAAATCCTTATTTAAAATTAATAGTAAGGAATGATTGCGATCAAAATCATTCCTACTTTTGCATCTATCATTAAATTATATGAACACAATTAAGCAAGCAATAATCACAATTAATGATGAATTGAAATGATTTCACAGGTGGGACCGGTTTGAGTTTTGCACGGGCCGCCATTGTCCGAGGTGACGCGATAAGATTTTCCATATGTTTTTTAGAAGTTGATGAACTCTTACCTTAGACTTTACCAGTATTATTAATGGTGGTTAAAGGAGGATCAGTGTGGGGACCGTATGTGTTTGTGGAGGGTGGCTGAGGTCGGGTATATGTGCCGGTGAATGTAAGAAGCGGCACGCGAAGAAGGTGCCCTGCGTAATCTTCTCCGCACGGAACAAAAGACGTGCTCACAGGACCCTGGCAGGATTGCGAACAAGGATTCGCTGCATGGTCGAGATCAGGACGGAACATTTTCCACCAATAGACAGCGACCGAAGGCGGTGGAGGGAAAGATCTTTGGGTGGGTCCCGTCTGATACATCCGAACCGTGTCGTGGAAGATTGCGCGTCGCGTCCGGCTTCGGCGCGCAAAAGTAAACGACATTGGACACGAGTCACGCAGCGATTACAGCAACGATGACGACGGAGCTGCCGCTCTCTATTTCTCCTGTGTCTTCTTCTTTCTCACTTCGGCTCTTCCGCCGCGGACTCGGCTTCTCCTCCGCCGCCCGCCGGCCATTCTCTTCTCGGATTATCCTCGCACCACCATTGTAGATATTCTTTCCTCATCCTCTCTTCCCCCTTCGACGGCAAAAGAAACGGTAAAAAAAAAAGTAAGACATGGAGGAGAGCGGCACCGAATTGACGCAACGCTCAAACCATTCCTCCGCCTCCTCCGCCGTCCTGTCGCCATCATCATCTGTGCCTCCTAGTTCATTGGATCGACGCAATTTCTCTCAGCCGTTCCGCCACTTTGCTTTCAGCTTCAGTCCCGACGCCGTCGCCTTCGCCAAAAGGCCGGGCATTCCGCCGATCCCTCCCTCTCTGACTTCCTCCTCGACGGTGGCGCTCCCATTTCACTCACGATCTCTTTTCCAACCCTTTGGCTGTGATTCATTTCCCCACCTCACTATCCCTACTCCATCACCGCCGCCTTTGTTAGTTGACCCCATACTGGTCGAAGACCGGACGCCTGCCTGTCGTATCCCGGCGCCTGGTAGTGCTCTGCCCCACCGCCTCGCCCATAGTGGTGTACCCTTTGGCCTCCCCATACCTTCGCTCCCGACGCCCAGGCCTGTGCCATGCCCTAAGCCAGTGGACAACGGCGTCACCGAGGTAACCCTCACTGGCAACCGCTGCAAGTCCGAAGTGCCAGAGGTGGACGATTTGATCATCGCTTATATGGACAGACTGGACAAGTTGAACTCCTCTGGAACGGAGGAGAGGCACGAGGATCTGGTAGAGTGCAGCAGGATGAGCGGCACGAGGACGAGCGGGGCTGATAGCAGTGGGAATGAGGCGGAGAGTAGCATCAATGAGAGCGGCGGGGATAGGAAAGAAGGAAACAAGAGGAGCGCCTCAGGGGATCTGACGCCAATGAGTTCGCGCCATCGAAGGAGTTTCTCCATGGACCATTGCACAGTCAAGCTGCATTTTGGCGACGAGTCGCCAAAGTTTCCACCTTCGCCTGTGGGACAGCTCTCTCGTAGAGGCTCGATGGACAAGACAACGAATCCATTCAGTTTGCAGCTCGGTAATGGCGAGTTTAACAGCATCGAGATGCAGAAGATTATGGCAGATGAGAAGCTTGCGGAGATGGCTTTAGCAGATCCTAAAAAAGTGAAGAGGTGATTCCCCATAGCTCAAAGTTCAAGTTTTCAGCTTAACTACCGAAGCACATTTATTGGTTTATGTTTTTACTAACATCTACGCTGTGGATTTCAGAATTTTAGCCAACCGCCTTTCAGCTTCTCGATCCAAGGAGCGGAAAATGCGTTATATTTCAGAATTGGAACATAAGGTGCAGATCTTGCAAAACGAGGCTACTGCATTATCTGCACAATTGACTATACAACAGGTGCGCTATCTAGTAATCTTTGATAAACATCTGTATATGTTCTAAGATGCTTGATGGATTGTAGTATCCTCTTCTTGCAGAGGGACTCAGCTGGACTTGCAAGTCAAAACAATGAGTTGAAATTACGTCTCCAAGCCATGGAGCAACAAGCACATCTGAAAAACGGTAAGTTTTGTGTCAACCTATTTTGCTTCAACATGTTTATATTCTTTGTAAAACAAAATCATGAGGAAGGACAAAATTATCGGGGAAAAAAAATCTTTCTAACAACTCGGGACTAGAGGATCATGTAGTGGTGAGATATCAGTTTGAAATCATGAGTCCCTTGAGAGTTTAACCTTATCATCAAGTTTGAACATAGAAATTTACTAATAGTCCTCTCTGATGCACTCTCTGAGAGTGATTAACGATCTTATTCTGTTGTCATGTGGGTGCGTTATTTTCAAATGAATTGCTTCTATAAAACAATGCATGGTATGGCTAACATATGTTTTTTAGTTGCCGAGGCCTGTGTTTTTTTCATTATTAACATATTTAAGATGCTGATAAGTAAAACCAAGGATGTTTAATCCCTATCTTACATCAATTTTTTGTATTTATTTCTCCCATTGCTTTGTTCTCATAATGGTTTAATATCAACTCCTATCGTGCTCATCATCATCTCTCCTTCTCTATGAGTGAGTTTATTTGGGAGAGAAAACGATTCAATGATGGCCTTTTCTTGTATTTTTCCTATTTATTATCTGATATCTGCTCCATGTTTTGACATGGATAAGTACCTAAAAGTTGGATGGTAGAAATCTAAGTATAAAAGTTCATCACCTCTCATGTCTGTTCCAATTTTATGGGTAAAAATCCTCAAATTTCTTTGAAATGAATTACCGTTTCTTCTTAATCATAGTGGTAGGAATTATCCCTGCAGGCTATTGATGCTTACATACTTGCTGCTGTAGCAATAAACATTGATTAGAAAACTCATTGACAATAAGTTTGGTATTAGGGAAGAAAGAGAATTGAAGAGTTTGGTTTTGGTGACTAATCGCATGGTTCTGAACAAATTAGTTTATAGATATCTTGAAATAATCTACATGGGTTCTTTGTTTTAGCTGTTATGGTAGGGGTTATAGTATTTGTATGATATATGTATCTTTTCTCAATTAAAAACAGTCTTCCCGATAGATTCTTGCATTTGCTGTTTGTATGAAAATTTAAGTAACATGATTTGGGGCTGCTCTTGTTTGTTTCCTCCATGCCATAGAACTCGTTGAGAAAAGAAATGTGCATCCCTATGCTACTTGAAAAACTAAATACCTTTCCTCTCAAAGCATTTCTACTTTTTTTTTTTAATTTGTTCTCAGTACATTTATCTCTGTTAGATGCATAATTTAGTAGGCTGTTTTTCTGGAAGTAGATGATTCAGATTTACTTCAGAAACTTCATTATTTTCTAATACTCTTCTTTCTAATTTTATTTTCTTCATCCCACTCTTATGATTTGTGGTATGATCAAGTTTCAATATTTTTGTAAACGTTCTTTTTTTTTCGTTATTTTCCTAAACTTGTTTCATCCTTCTTAGATAGTAGTTCTCTAGAAGCTAACTGATGATTCAGTGTTTGAGTTCTTGGTCAAAAAGTAATCCATCTGGGGGCAATCCATCTTCATTTTGGAACCATCAATTGACTTTAGCAATTCGATTCTGTCCTCAAGTTAAGTTGTTTGCTTTTGACTGAAACTGACAATCATAATTACAATTAGCAACTACAATATAAAGAGATAACATCAATTAAAGGATCTTGCATTCTGACTTGTCTGGCTAATATGCCCAAAGATGAATGATTAGAAGAATTTCTTCCTAGGATGAACCGAAGTTTTCTCACTTTTTCAACCGTAAGCAATATATGTCACCACGGCCTACCTTGTACCTGGGTTTTTGTAGTTATATCAAACTCGAAACTCCAATAATATTTTTTGCTTACCATTTAATTACACAAGCTACTCCTTGAGCTGCGTTTTGCATAGATGTTCCAAGTAAAATACTGAACTGAATCCTGAAATGTCAGCTAAACATCATGGAACCGAAGTTAATGTACCAGATATACCATACAGTGGTTTCCTTCTACATGTTCTCTATTTCATGAATTGAAAAAGAACACTAGCCAAAAAATGAATTGGGATATGCAGATGTGCTACTTTTGCTATGTTTAGCCGATCGCTGTTAATTATTTGTTCAAAGTTCTGTGCTATCTTTAACTTCAAGTATGCTTAGATGATTTCTTAGATCATAATCATCATCAAGCCTTCTTATTGTGTTGCTGTCCAACTAATCCCTTCCTCACAATCGCCATGTATCATCCAGCACTGAACGAGACACTGAGTGCTGAAGTCCAGCGTCTAAAACTCGCGAAAGGAGAGATCAACGAGGCTCAGCTCTCAAAGAACATGTATCAACCAATGCAATTGAGTCCTCAAATGTTCCAGCTGCATCAGTTGCAGTCGCAGCACCAGCAAAATCCTCTGCAAACTTCACAGGCTTCTCCATATGAACTTCCAATGCCACAACAAAATCAAAGCAATGTTGCCGCCAAGCTAGAATCAAGCAAATGCTAGTAGCCCCCAACCGGCTCAACGAAGAAGAAGGTGCCATTTTAGGCTACTCGGTGTTGGAATATTTATAATATGTGAAAGCAAGACAATATGATCATACCAGAGCTAGTTTAAGAAAATCTTTAGAACAATTTGGCAGAGTGATTTTTTCTGTATTCTTTTGGATTCTTTCTATAACAATTTGTTTCCCCCATGATATGGTATGCTGTACGTTTGTCATTTATACCTTAATATTGTCCTGTATATACCGACATTGCGTGGATTTTTTAAAATTATTAATTCGAGTTCAATATTGCCATTCAATATAAATTTAATCTTTTGCATGAAAATAATGAAAAAGAAGTATTCTTCTATGAAAGAATTTTCCATTCAATATTATCATCACAAAGACTTATTCCTTTAAACATTATCGATTTATTCAATGGAAATAAGTAAAAAAATCTCGATAAAATTTCTTTATTTTTTTTTTAAAATCCAGAATTAAACAGGCTGAAAATCAGATTGAACCGGTAAAAATTTGCCCGGTCGCCGTCGGGCCGACCGGCCCAACCAACAACCACAGCGGGAGCTGTTTCGCTCTTAAATAACCCCTTCGAGTCTTCGACCACGCTTTTCTATCCTCGCCCTCGCCGTCGCTGTCGCCGTCGCCGTCAAGATTTGATTCAGCTGTATCTTCTCCTGTCTTCTCCTTTGATCAGTGTCATTCGCATCCAATCGGGTTATTTTTCTCGTTTCTTGTATTTGGCGTTCTGTTTTTCATGGCTAATCTTTAGCCTTTCCTTCCTTTACTTAGATAAGATTTTTTTTTGCTACCTGAAAAAATTGTTACATTCTGCTTTGAGTAGATTTTATTTGGTAAAACTTATTTGGATTGATACAGTATAACAAATAGTTGGAACATATTTCGTTGTTTGCTGTTGTATTCTTCTTCTGTAATATTATTGCATGAATATTATGTTTTGACAAATATTATCTTTAGATGAACACCTGCATACATACGATGTTAGCTTGTGTGTTTGTGGTTTCATGCTGCTTTTATTTTTCCAAAATATTAACTTTATCATATATCTCTAATTTCATTCCTCAGGATATTCTAAGAGTCGAGCAGTTGTTTGCATCTAAGAACAATGGTACGTCATATTATAATACTTTCAGTGTTGTGGAATACGAATTGTTCAAAGGTTATTTCATCTGTTAATTGTTGTTTTCTGCGTTAAACGATACTTCCTTATACTTTGCATTTTTAATTAGTTCTTGGGTGCTGGCTGAAAGATTATTTTGTGTTCATGGTAGATCAGTGCATTATTTTATGAACGCTAAGAATGACTCCAAATAAACAAAACCAGCAAATGTTAAGGTATCTAGAAATATGGTATCGATAATCATCAATATAGTTAACATCATCATAACTACGTCCAATAACTATTTGGAATAGGCTATATGGATCTTATCCCTCCATATGTGGATTATCAGTTCTTTTCAATAACTCGAGAAAACATTTTGTGGCAACTAAGAGAAATCAGAAGTATAGTTGAACGTTAGATATTTGGTCATAAAGTAAATAAATCATCAGTTGTACTTCGGTGCTTGACACATATTCTGCCTATGTTGTATTTTATTTCATTTTTGTCCGTATTCTGATTCTTGTTATTTGTTCCTGTTTCAGTATTTTGGAGGGTATGATTACCATGGAGACTCGTTTGAGCATAATTATAGGTGTTACCCTGCATCTCTTATTGAAAAGGTTTGAGATCTTTTTCATCTTCATATTTTTTTATGGTATGTTGTGCTCTTTAATACCAAGTTCATATTTTCGAATGTTGAAATTAAATAATGGCCAATGTATACATTCATATTTTCATCTACTTATTTAGTTTCGGAGGAATCTCCTGACAGTGCATGTTGTAAATTAATGTCCTTCAATATGATTGAATCGTAATGGTACAAGTTAGTCTGTTTTTGTTTTCCCTACCATTTCTCCATCTGAAGTTATGATTTTTTTTTCTTTTGCAATTAAAGCTACATATTTGTAAGCTGGTTTTTTTTGAAGCTTTAGTTCTTGAAGCAATAAGAGATCTAATTACCGGAATTATTTACAGTTTTCTGCAACGAGTACTTATTTTTTCCTTGTTTCTGCAGCCACATCTGGAACCTGGTGGGAAGAGTATGTTTAAGAAGACCTTGTTGTATATGATAAGTTCTATTCTTTGCTCTTTTTCTTTTTCTTGCTATCTTACGTGATCTTTCCTTTTTCCAGTCATAATGCCTGCCTCTGCTCTCGATCGCCTCTGTAAGTTTTGATCAATTTCTAATAAGTTAATTCTTGTTCACCTGAAGAACATGATTGTCATTTGTATTCTGCATCGTCCATTTGCTAATTGTATCATGCTGATACTTCTATTCCTCAGCTTATCTAAACATTGACTACCCTATGCAATTTGAGCTGTCGAATGTTGCCGCAAACAGGTCTTCACACTGTGGCGTTTTGGAGTTCACTGCAGAAGAAGGCCTGATCTACATGCCACATTGGGTTGGCACCAATTTCTCTATCCTACGACTGCTTTAATTATGAAGTTTCAGTCTGTTAATCCTCTTAGTTTTCTAGATGATGGAAAATTTACTTCTAGAAGTAGGAGATAGAGTACATGTCAGAAATGCCAGCCTCCCCATGGGCACATATGTTAAGATGCAGCCCCACACTAAAGATTTCTTGGACATCTCAGACCCAAAGGCCATGTTAGTAAACTTTATCTTACTGATTCCAAAATTGCATCATATATTCCTAAGCCTTGTATCAAGTGGACATGTTAATTGTAGTTTGTTTTTTCTTTTCGATACAAGGATGTTGCAAGCGAAGTATTAACTTTTTTTTTCTCCTTTGCAAATACCGAGGCAGCCTGGAAAATACACTAAGAACCTTCTCATGTTTTACAACTGGTGACAGTATCATGGTATCATATAACAAGAAGAAGTATTACATAGATATTGTGGAAACAAAGCCTTCGTTTGCAGTTAGCATCATTGAGACAGACTGTGAGGTTGAATTTGCGCCTCCTCTCGATTACAAAGAACCTGATCGACAAGAAACTCCAGTCCTTAGAAACGAAGCACCAGCTCAAGGTTTAGTTTAGCTTCCTTATTTTTTTTCCTATTGAAATGCTTTGTTTAACAAGTTCAATAGATATGATCTTCTTTTCCTTGAAAAGCCTACTTTAATTGGAAAGAAGTGTGATTTGAGATCCCTTTTTCGCTTTCCAAAAGTCATTTTATACACTATGAATGCTTCGCATGTGTCCTAATTGACTATGATAGTTTTCAGCAAATGTTCATGCGAGAGAAACTCACTGAAACCTGAAGACAAACAAGAACAACTGAATTTAATATGAAATTAATGCATTCTTTTACTCTGTAGTGTGGTCATTTTCACTATCTCATTGCATTTAGTAGGAGATCCTGATGAACCTATATTCTTATAATCCTGTTACATGGCTTCTACTACAAATTGCAAGCCTCTCTTTAACTATCCAACTATACTGATATAATTGCCTCTTAATATAAACTGTCGATATTCATATTCTGTGTGTTCTTTTTTTGGTTGGATTCATATTCCATTTCTTACAATGGAAAGTAAGATGCCATTGTCACTGTCTTAGGCTTTAAACTGTTGTCTAAATCTTTACTTTCCTTCTTAGCTGACATAACTAAGACAATTTGTTTATTGATGACCAAATGAAGGTTACTTGACCATCATTAATCTTATTTTCTCTTGGCATTTCAGTTGGGGAAGCGCAGGCAGAGGATGAAGTTGATAACAAATTCACACCGTTTATCGGCACAGGAAGAAGGTTAGACGGAAAAACCCCAAAGGACAGAGCTTCGACCAGTGCTTCCACAGTGAAGGATAGAGGATGTGTTGCCATCAACAATGTCAAGCAGTCAATACCATCGGCCTCACAGAGTACCTCGCGGCAAAGTAAGGGAAAGCTTGTTTTTGGTGCAAGTTCCATTTCCAACAATGCTTCAAGAGAAGCAAACAAGGTGCACAAGAATTATCTGATATTTCATGTAGCAATTCAATAAAGACCGATTGATACATATACACCAATATGACACGAACATAGATTCAATAGAGTTTATTGAACATGTCATAAAGGACTAAAGGTACTCCTACTGTGAATAAAATCCTTATATATATACATATATCAGAATGTAAAAAATATACCTCCTTCCCGGTTCCCGCATATTCTCGGTATAAACATTTGAGCCTATTTATATAGTTGCAATTCATCAAACAATTACCTGTGGATAATTTTTATCTGATTTTCTCTTGAATTTTGGTTGCATGTAGACTGTCTCCAAAGAAGAAAAAGTAGAAGCTGCTAAGAAAGAAGAATCAAAGGTCCAATCCTTCACTGGAAAGAAATACACCTTGAGAGATCGATCAGCAAAACATTAAAAGTTCAGACTTTTATTTTTAATCCCCAATAAAAAGTTCTTGTGGATAAAACGCTTTTATTTGTTTTATAGATGATTTGCAACGGTGAATGATTCGTAATTTTGTAGATAATTTGCAGCTGGTTCATAGAAAAGTTGTTGATTCTAGTGATCATTTAATTTTGTATAATAGTGGAGAGAAATGAGTTTCTTTTAATTAAAGTCAAAACAAAGATACCAAATGTATTGATAAGGTGATCTAATACAAATTTTATAAGGGGGTGCTTGGTTGGATGAAATGGAAGTGGGGAATGGGAAAGGAATGGAAAGTTGGTGCTTGATTTA
>JBAMIB010294666.1:0-11026 GCA_037177415.1 Kaempferia rotunda | reverse complement strand
GAAGAACTAGCCGAACACATAGAATTTAATTTCATCTCAATCCTAGGTCATTTAGTCCATCAACAGGTTTACCCAAAATCAACTGATAGACCAAATGTCATCGGATTGACATGAAATTAGTTCTTATGTGGTCATCTACCTCTCTTGATTATATATATATCCTCAAATGTCAATTTGACTCCATATATTGAAAACAGTAATCTTTTGAATATGAATGTGTTTAAAAAATTTAATTCATGTTTAAAAAATCATCGCTATCGATATATTGGGTCAAATTGATGTTTAAAGTCATGAATATAATCAGGAGAACTAACCAAACACATAGAATTTAGTTTCATATCTATTTGAGGTCATTTGGTCCATTAGTTCGATCTTGGATAAAATCAAGTGATGGAGCAAATGATCTCGGATTGACATGAAACTAGTTCATATGTATTTGCCTATCTCTCCTGACTATGTTCATGCCCTCAAACATCAATTTGACTCAATATATTCAGAGCAATTATTTGTTGAACACGAATATATTTAAAAATTTTAATTCTTATTCAAAAAATCATTGCTCTCAATATATTAGATCAAATTAATATTTTAGAGCATAGATATAATCAGGAGAACTAACCAAACACATAAGATTTATTTTTATATCAATGATTTTTTAAACACGAATGTGTTTGAAAATTTAATTCGTGTTAAAAAAAAAGTCATTACTATCAATATATTATGTTAAATTGATGTTCGATGACATATATATAATCAGGAAAACTAGCCGAACACATAGAATATAGTTTCATGTCAATCCGAGGTTGTTTGGTCCATCAGCTACTTTTGGACAAAATCAGCTAACTGACCAAACAACCTCGAATTGAGATGAAACCAAATCTTATGTGTTCATCTACCATTCTTGATTATATCCGTGCCCTCAAAAATTAATTTGACTCAATATATTAAGAGCAATGATTTTTTGAACATTAATATGTTTGAAAATTTTAATTCGTGTTTAAAAAATCATCGCTCTTATATTTGGTCAAATTGATGTTTAAAAGCATGGATATAATCAAGAGAATTAGTTGAACACATAAGATCTAATTTCATGTCAATCTGATGTCGTTTAGTCTATCAGTTGATTTTACCTAAAACTGGCTAATGAACCAAATGATCTCGGATTGACATGAAACTAGTTTCATGTATTCATCTACCTCTCCTGATTATATCCATGTCCTCAAATATCAATTTGACTTAATATATTGAGAGCAATGATTTTTTTGAATATAAAAATTTAATTTGTGTTAAAAAATTTATTATTCTCAATATATTATGTCAAATTAATATATGAGACATGGATATAATAAAAAAAACTAGTTGAATAAATAAGATTTAGTTTCATGTCAAACAGAGATCATTTGGTCTATTAACCAATTTTGGACAAACGACCTTGGATTGATACAAAACTAGTTCATATATGTTCATTTATCTTTTATGATTATATTTATGCTCTCAAACGTCAATTTGACTCAATATATTGAGAGCAATATTTTTTTGAACAAAAATTAAATTTTTTGAATATATCTGTGTTTCAAAAATCACAACTCATAATATATTAGATTAAATTGATGTTTGAGGACATGGATATAATCAGGAGAACTAGCCGAACGTATAGAAAATATTTTCATGTCAATCTGAAAAATAGTAAGCTGATTAAATCACAATTTCAACCTCTCGGCATAGAGCAAAATTGGTTCGACTGATAGGGGTAAAATGAAGAATAGGTATATGATTTTTGATAATTTTGAAACTATTCTACATGATTTGGTAATTTTAAAAACTTTCCTACATGGTTTAGTAAAAAACCATAGTTTTATCTCATCAATACATGCACAATTAAAATAAAATAACATCATTATGTGATAATACGAGCGACATACTGACATACTGATAGGGTAAGAGTTCATTTTTTCAAGGAAGCATGTTTTTAGTGTAAAAAATTCTTTTAGGAGGAGCATAATCATCTTTTATTATAATGGATGGTGCATTAATAATTATACAACTTATTATATCTTAATAAACCCATATATTTTAATATATTATGCTCATTTTGTCCTCAAACTATGTGAAAGAGGTAAATCACAGATCAACTTATAGTCAATCATCAAATAGCTAGAATATATTATCAAATTATGTGAAAAGAAGTAAATTACGAATCAAATTATACTAGATCATCAAATTGCTAGAATGTAAGAAGAATTTTTCTTCAATGATATCCATCAAAAATTGATTCATACCTATCATAATAAATTTACCCGTCCCCTAATCAACTAAGAACCCCACATATTTTAATATAATTAGACTGGTAGTTGAACTGCTAACTAGTCATTCAGCAACTCCTGCCCATTGATGGCCCTGTCTAACTACCCACGTTTAGTTTGTTGAACCATTATCCATAGATAAATTATCCACACCAATCTTATTTAAAAAAATACCATATGAACATTAAATTATTTTATTTGCTCAAATTTATTTATTAATTAAATGAAAATAAATTACGCACTTCTTAACTAAATTAAAATAATTTTAACTAGTATTTTTAATAATTTTGAAACGAGTTCAATATTGAATTAATTTTAGTTAAAATTATTATAATAGTATTATATGAAAAATTAGGATAGAATACACTTTTTTTTATGAAAGTTGTTCGATGAGTATATTATAGTATGATATTTTGAACTTCTGAGGGGTAATATGCAAATTTAGTGTATAATTGATTTATTTGATGCATTCGAAATCTGACCCTCGTCTTCCCCGCGACCACGACACCGAAACCGAGAGGTGAAAGGGAAAGGGCGGAGGAGGACACGCCAAGTCAAAAGTGCCTTCTCCGTCCGAACTGTGGTTGGCAGCTCGGATTGCTGCCTCGAGCAGCCTCCTCGGATCCCGAATGGCCCTCACCACGACGAGTTGGTTCCCGTTCTGGCGACCAAGGAATCGCTTCTCCCTGGAAGAGCTTAGGTGCGCTATGTCCTTCTTATTTCCCCTCCTTGTTAGAGTTCGGCTGTCTTTTAATTACATGAATTTTTGGCGATTCAAATATATACAATAAAGTTCAATGTTCTGTATCAATGCATTTCTCGAATCGTTGGGATAAGTAGTAAAGTAGAACAAGGGTTGAGTATAAGTTAGGATCTTTGAAGCGATCCAAGTGGATGTTAGGAGTAGACGTAGTAATTTTCTTGGCGGTCAACGGAAACTTATTTATTTTTATCACCTCTTTATGTTTCTCTAATATGTTAGACAAATTATTTTATTGAATGGTGCCTTCATCATTGTCCTTATATTATCCTATCTGATTTCCCGAGTTCAGAGTTTTGTTTTACTAATAGTCCCTCCTTGCAATTTTTTTTAAACTTTTTATATTGACTCTTTGCTAAACTTAGTTGATCACATATTTATTCTAAATAATGTTTGGTTAGCTTTGGGGAAAGAACTTGATATGATTGGGTAAAGAACTTGATATGATTGGGTAAAGAATCTGCTAGTTTTGTAAGTTTCTATTATGAAAAATCTCTTACATGGATCCTCAAGATGATGGTAGGCGAGATTTGAGTATAGTATTGGCTTTTACTGCATCAAAATGGAACATTATCTTTTCTCTTGGCTTTGCTTGTTGCTTTGCTGGTAGTTTTCAGCGTAGAAGTCAAAGTTAATCTCTTTCTATATGCATGTTTTCTCCCCTTCCTAATTTTGTCTTTCTTTACTTATATCTATATTTTTTACATTTTAAAGTTAAGCAGGTTATATTGTGTTCTGTCATCCCACTGCTTTAAGTTTTTAACATCATGTCACTTGGTATAGATGCTTAACCGAAGAGCTGCAAAAGGTTGAAATTGTGAATGATATCAATGAGGTAAAATATGCTGATGTTCCTACTTATATTTTATTTTGTTTATACCATATCAATTCTTTTGAAATGCAATTTTCTTGGTGTCAATCTTTTCTTCTCAAAAAAGTATGTTTTTTACATGATATATTCCATGCATACACAATTAGCTTCTCAATATTAACGTTACAATTTTACACAATGAAGGACTTAGTAATTGAAATGCTGAGATCAATTGCTGAACTGATGACATATGGTGACCAACATGATCCTTCCTATTTTGAGTATGTTACACTACTTAAATCATTCAGGCCTTTCTCTTATGTTAGCATTCTTTTAGAGAGTTCTTGTTTGAGGAAACAACAGGCATTAGTAAGTATCCTGCTATTTGTTTTAGGTTCTTCATGGAGAAACAGATTATTTCTGAATTTGTAAGAATCTTAAGGATTAGTAAGCCGGCAAATGTTTCATTACAGTTGCTGCAGACGATGAGCATCCTGATTGAGAATTTAACAGACAAAAACTCAATTTGTAAGCCAATTAATAGACTGGTAATAAGGCATAATCTATCTAGTATATTCCTTTTTACTATATGATATGACTACCATTTCAATTGCAGACTACTTATTCAGTAATGGACACATTAATCACCTCATTACATATTCCTTTGACTTTCAAAATGAAGAGATTTTGCCATATTACATATCCTTCTTAAGGTAAGTGTATTCTTTATGATTTATACTATTTGAGTTGCATCTGTCCTGATTTGTTTAATTAATCAGTTTTGTGTTTGAAGGGCAATCAGTAGAAAGCTGAACAAGAATACAATCTCATTGCTTGTGAAGACTGAGAAGGTATGACCTAGTATCCTCTATATACATACTTGATATTCTTCTTGTTATTTGTTGTCTACTTGCTTATATGGTGTTTATAAGAAAGCAGCATCATGCAACCTTTTTGATTTTTACTACCTATATTAGTTTTGGATTCTTAACAATGCAGAAGACTAAAACATGGCAATCTATTTCCATGGGTTTACATATAGATTTCATGGTGAAACAGTCAGGCTAGGCAGCTTTAGTGTATGATTTTCGAGGTGAATTGGTATTACCTTTTCTCAGAGGAAAAAGATCAGCTACTCCTTGTTTGTGAAATTCTAGTGCTAAAGATTGCCCAGGAAATGCTTATTAGAGATTTATAATGTGACAAGTCAACTAACCCTAGGTGCAATCACTGACATAAATGCCCACTAGGGACAAATTTTCTAGAGATCGGCTTCTGAGTGTGCATAAATTGTGCTCCAGAATTACCCGGTAGATAATATAAGCCAATAAACCACTCTTTTTATTAGTCAAAGTTCATCATATGGGACTAAATTAGGATATGATTGCAAGCTGCTACAGTTTGATGTAATAGACTGCTTAGGTTATGTCAATATATAAACCTTTTAGGAGGCATTTGGCCTTTGATTAAGAAAACAATTTATTAATGTTTTACTTGTACAGATTTTATATAATCAGAATTTGTTTCTTCTTACTTATTACTTTAAGTGGTCTTCCTTCCTCCTGTTTAGGAGGAAGTAGTTTCCTTTCCACTATACTTTCAGGCAATACAGTTTGCTTTCCATGAAGACAATATGATCCGAGTTGCGGTCCGCGCTCTAACGCTCAGTGTCTACAATGGTAAGTTGGTAAGTTTGTTTATCATGTTCTAATTTTTCCTTGATTGTTTGTTGTTTCTACAAAATTGTTGCTAATTTGTTTATTCTTTTGATTGCAGTTGGGGATGAACAGGTGAACAAATATGTAAAATGCACCCCACAATCTGATTATTTTTCAAATATAATTAGAGATTTTTTTAAGCGATGCATCTACCTAGACAAATTGATAGCTCAAGGCGCTAGGTGAGAGTTACCAACTTATCTCTCTTGCAGTTTCCCATTTTAGCACATGTTTCTTACATACTAGAAAATGTTAATAAATAAAAGCTAGAAAATTTTTGAATGGTTTTCTCCAAGGCCTTCCTTGCATTTTTCTTCCCAATTCTCTGAAACAGCAGCAGCTCCATGGTTTCTACTGATTTCTACACATAGATAATGGCTACCCTTGGTGGCAACACCTCACGCACTAGCATCAGTCTATCCCGTGGGGACAAGGATAGATAATGGCTACCCTTGTACATACCTAACAACGTCTTCCTAGAGTATAATATTGCATTTCATTTTAAATATTATTGGACCTTGAACTTGTGTTCTCTAGGAGTCTTCTGTTGTGCACCTCTTGGATATGCCCAGGAGGGGTAACCTAATTTATAAATAGGGTCTCTATAGCTGCATATGCTGTACAATGGAAGAATATCTATCCACTTACCAGTCTGAGATCCACTCATAGAAAAAAAAAATGATTGTTCATCTGTGAATTCTTTCCTACAAAATGATATTTGAAGAAATGAGCTTTGAGCACAATCATTTTTATCTTCAACTAGCACCCTTTCTTCCTTAACTCGACACATTTAAATTTTGTACAGGAAACTAGATGCATCTGACTCTGATTCTTCAATTCACGGTGCTATAAATGAAATTGAAGATATTTTGTATTACTTGAGTGATATTTTATCTGCTGGTGTTCCTGACCTTGGAAGATTGCTTACTGACTACATATTAGAACTTTTAGTTTTTGTATTGCTTCTGCCTTCACTGAAGAAGCAAAGTTGCGTAAGTTTTAAAATTTTTTTTTTTTATCTGGAAGCATTGATTCTGTGATGATTACTCAGGCATTGAATTGCATCATATGTTGGCTAATGCTTTACTACTAATTCATTATTTGCTGATCTAGGGAACTCAAGTAGGCATCACGACCTCCTTGCATCTACTCTGCAGTGTGCTAAACATTTACAATAGAAAGGATTTGGCTAATATTATTGCTGCATCTCTTCTCTGTTCATCAGAGTTTCTTTCTCCAAGTTCTAAAGCCACAGCATATGGCTACGTGAATGTTGCTCCCCAGGATTTTTCTTTATCTGATTCTTCCACTCAAGAAAATATTAAAGACAAAAAATGTCCTACCTCTCATTCAAATCCTGTTTCTTTGCAAAATGGAATGCATATTACTTTTAGGTAATTTCAAATTCTCTTTCTTTACAAAATGAAAATTGTGGCCACATATTACTTTGAGGCAACTTCCTATATTTCAGCCTTTTCTTTTGTAATAATTTTGCAGTTCATTTGTTGGACATGAATCTCACCTTTTAGTGCGACTATGATGCACCCTTTTTTACTAATTAAAGGCTGGAAGATTGTTATATTCCACCTAGTAACATTGTTAGTCAAATAGACAAAAGTGGATGAGTCAAGAAAAACTTTTGAATTCATAGGAAATCACACTGATAACCTATAGACTATTAGCCTTTGCTTCAGTTAGGAGTTATGATAGAAATTGAATATGATATTAGCACCATGGGTGCTTCTTCCATCAGCATTACGGTGACTGTTAGTTTGAAGTAGGTTTATGTAGCCCATTTTTTTCTTTGATTAATTAAATGCTGGTCCAAGGTGTGTTATAGTATGGTTTGATAATGGCTCTTTATAATTGTTATGCGAATGTTGGGCTTTGGTTTTGGGGAAAGTGTACTTCCATTAGAATCTAGTGTCAAATGCAGGGGTAAGTCTATCACTTTCAGTATATATGTCTCCCTGATTATATTAGACAAGTAGTCTCTTTGTGCTCGTTGTCATTCTATTTTAGGTCATCGGTGTCATCATTTCTCTAGTTTAGTAATTTACTGCAAGATTTTTATTTTATTTTATATTATATATTTTTGCATTCCAGAGAGTTATTGCTAGCATATATCATTGGTGGGGATGAGTTACAAATTATGGGTTCCTTGAGTTTGCTTGCTACATTGCTACAAACAAATGGTCAGAACATGGCTGGCTTTTCGATTGCTTATTGTTGTCATGCATCCCCATTGAAGTGTATATTGTATATAACAGATTTGGATGAATCAGTGTTAGATGGTCTTGGGATTCTTTCACAAAGAAAGCAACATAAGGACCTGCTGCTTGTAAGTCTGGATCATCTCCTTAATTTTATCACATCTATTATGCTTGGTCTTCTTATCTGCCATTGTTTTCCCCTTCATCTCTTGAAGGATTTATAAAATCTTTCCATGTATTAACTGCAAAAACCATGTTTAGTAATCTTATTTATCTTGTGTTGTGGATGAATATGCGTAGAAGGTGAGAACAACCATAACAAAGGTAGAAGGGCCTAAATATTTGAGCCTAAATATTTGAAATACTAACGTGGTCAAAAAAAAATTATTTCTATTAAAAATCTTTAGAGTTATCCAAGTCATTAATTGTTTGAACTTTTAAAAGTCTGTTTAGATTTTTATATTTGACAAATAAGGTTACGGATTTTAGAAAAGTCTATTAGAGTTTTAATTTGAATAATTAGAGTTTTTATTGGGATAAACTGAAAACTTATTTTACGAAGATTAAGCCATGTTATCAATTTATAGAAAGCATTATGATCCCATGTATTATACAATTTAATACAATCTTCAATTTTATTTTCTTTGAGTAAGAAGCTAACTTTTCTCGAGTGAGAAATGTTCGTCCGTTGTGCTACATCAAATAAACTAGTACACTGGATGTTATTTTGCTATTGGACTTCTTTTCAAAAAGTATACATGATTTATATTTTGATCATCTTGAGCTTCTTATTTGGAAAATTTGGACATGTTTTCAAACTAGAAAAATTTCCTAAATTATTTCTAAAAACATGGAGAATGAAGAAGAGCTCATTGGAACCTCATATGGGAATTTTAGTTGCACATCTAATTTAACGAAAAAAAGTTGGAGGCATTTTCATGTAACCATGCCCACAAAGTAAGGTTGTGTAAAAAGCGATTTTGGTGGAGACCACATGGTGGAAGCATGTTCAAAGCACATGATGAGTCAGCACATCACAACAATCACATGACAAGCATAAATAAATAGGTGTTGACAAGGCCACCCATATGACAAAGTTTATGTGGCATAAGTGAGGCACTTCATCATGCATGCTGAGATGTGTATTTAATTTATTATGACAACATGCTTCACTGAACTAACGTGTGTGATGATTGGTCCATTGGATTACCTACCAATGATTGAGGTTTGGTCAAAATGGTGCAACCCAACAGTTTTGGGTGAACTAGTGTGATGTAACCAGATCGTCCAAACTGGGTTATAGAAGGGACTAGAGTAGGCTTGACAAACTCATTCAAATTCAATTAGGAGTTTACAGCGAGTAACCTCCTCCTTCCTGCAGTAGCAATGCCTTCTTCATCCCTACAGACATCTCCAGTCATTTTATTGCATGTTGCGACAAGTGGCATAAGGTCCTTATATTTGATGGCCAATAAATCTGCTGCTTTGAACTTCTCATTAGTACTCTTGTAGAAGGGTTGAATATTTTTACTTGTGTAGGTGGTGTGACAAAATTTACATACACAGCAAGGAGCATGCTTTGGATTTTCTATTGGTATAAGCTTTAAAAATTGTAATACTGCTTCCTGTGTTCCTGCAGCAAGCTTTGGTGGGTGAAGAAACCAGGGAGGAAAAACTAATCTCTAAGGTTAGCGTGCCAAAGGATAATATAAGCACTAAACTTAGTGGATACCTGCAAAAGCTTGAGGTGATGTCATCTCAGCTTGGTCCTTCTGATTTAGTCGACCTCGGCAATTTTTAAGATTTGTTTGGTTATTAATTTCTTCTTGTTTGTTTACTTATGTGCTTCTTAGTGTCCGTAGTTGGTACCATGATATATTGCATTCTTTGCTGATGGTATCTTATGTTTATATTCCTCTGGGAGTTGTTTCTTATGAAAGATGTTACAGGATTAGATGGTTGTCAGCGCCAGTATTTTTTTCTGGTGGAGCAGTCATTGGTTGTCAGCACCGGTATTTTTTTTTTCTGGTGGCGCAATCATTCAATGCTCAGTAGTTCTTTTCCTACTTCAATATGTTGAAACAATTTAATAGTTTTTTTATTCATGATAGCTATAATAGACTTGTATCCTACTTTAGAGAACACTTATCTAAAGAAGCACAGGTGGAACTGTATTGAATTGACTCTTTCAAGGATCTGTACTTCTATGGTTTGCAATTCATTTGACATATTTACGTTGTCTTTTGTCCTTTTTCTCTTTTCTGCTTGATATACTTTGTGCTTGTGTTATATGACTGCTTTGTAATCCCACTGAGATATCTTTCGAGTAAGTTCTCAATCCTCCATATTGTCCTATCCAAACATTTGTTGTATCAGGTTCCTTTTTATCCACCAGGTGTTATAAGATGTGAAGGCAAATATTTGGTTGAGTTTTCAATTCCACATACTCTCTCTCTCTCTCTCTCACACACACACACACACACACACACACAATTATATAATATATTGATTGTATTGGTTTTAGCTTGCTTTGAGATTATCATCTTGAACCATCAGGATGAAGTTAATATGCACTCTGTTGCATCATTTATTAAGGCTCTAAATTACTTGCAGAATTTGTGATATTTTATTCTTTTAGCTTCTCAGGATAAATATGCTTATCATCCCAAAAGTGAAATAAATTCAAAAACACATACATATCAGGTATACTATGTCTCTTGCTTTCCTCTTATATTTCATTGGTTCATACTTATTAGTTATTACTTACCTTTCCTGTTGCCTTTTCTTGAATAACTATGATTATTTGCTAATTTCGTGTCTAAAGGTATTTATTGAAGTAACTGTGCAATGTACAACTAGTAAACTTCCAGGATCAGCCATCTAGCAATAACTATTTGGATTGAGAATGAAAGTTGAATGATTTAACAAGGCCAATGGATTCAAACATTTTTCATTTAATTAAGGGAAGGGAGGGTAGAATTTGGAAATCTACTTTATGTAGGACTGTTTTGGGTCGGTGGACGGAAGTTGATAACCTGCAAGTTAGAGTTAAAAGAAATCTTGAGCTATCTTAAGCAGGGATTTAATGTTAGTCTAGCAATTTAACAAAATAACACAACATAAAAGAAAAAGATGATGGTTTCCGTGCTTGGAGTCTCATAGGGTCCCATGTCCCCGGATTAAAATTTTCGCGGAGAAAACTAATCCGGATGGGATGAGTT
>JBAMIB010294560.1:0-11525 GCA_037177415.1 Kaempferia rotunda | reverse complement strand
CGCCTACCGAAGGCGCCTTCCATCTCATAGAAGGCGCCTGCCCAAAGACGCCTGCCAAAACCTTAAGTCGCCCTCACGGTCGCAGTCAGCGACCGTTGGAGAACATATAAAGTTTTATCCGTTAGATAAAACTCTATCCAGCTGAGGGCACCCTGGGCATCCCTAAAGGTGCCCTCAGCCCACGAGATCAGATTTCCAGGAGCTATAAAAAGGCCCCTTGAGCTAAGATTTAAACAACAACTTGTACACAACTTCTATATTGTTTTTCTAGCTAAGTTCTGAGCATTCAAAGTTTGTAAGAGGCTTCTCCGCCTAAAAAAAGGAGATTGTTTGAGTGAGCTTTTTCAACTGCCTTGGATTAACAACCACCTAGGTTGTAACCAAGTAAAAGATCTGAGTCTCTTCTTTTATTTTTGCTTTTTACAATTATTGTGCTAGACTGACATTGAATCCCTGCTTAAAATTAGCTCGAGATATTTTTTTTTACTTGCAGGTTATCGATCTCCATCCACTTACAAGAGATTCTATAACAAAAATAAGTAATAAGCTTGACATTCTTAGTAGATACTGACTAATTTTGAACAATTACATCAGTACTATCCAAAATAACTCACAATGAATGGATACTAAAAAAGTAGAGACATTTTAGAAGCGATATTTGAAGCTTCAAACATCTAGTAACATCAATATACTTTGCAAAAGGAAATTGCACTGGACCAATATAGGACCAGTATAAAAGTGTAACCCAAATCATTGCTTTTTCAGCTCCCTTATAGTGATGATCAAAACAATAGAATAGAATAATATCAATTCTCCATCATATTCAGCGCTAATGTTGTCAAAGAGGGCAATAAAATTTGATACATAGATATGGATCTGTCATATGAGCAGAAGATTTTAAGAAAGAAACTTGACAGTAAAGCCCTTGAAAATACATAGCTTCATTGGAGTACGAATAACAACTCTGAAATTGTTGAGCAAGATGATAAAAACATGTGTAGATTGGCATATTCTCGTATAGTTTCCAGTACGCATCCCCACCCATTAACCCATTGCTCCTAATTAACTTTTGTTTAACTTTTGGCAAATCTTCACATTCAAATAACTATTTATTTGTTAATAAGCGTAATCAACAAATTTAGTTGTTAACAGACATGCTAATCACAACAATTTCACTATGGCAAGTAGTTGTAGGATTATTTGGGATGCTTAGCTGAGAGCATAAGAGCTTCCAATATGCTTGCTCTTACCAGTCACCACAACAAGAATGTCATCAAATATGATATGCCGCCAAATTTTAGTGCTATCATCTGACCTAACTATGCATACTTCGTGAGTAATGGAGCAGAAATGGCATTAGTAGTCAGTTGGGTGAAAAACATAGTTCCATGTGCATTATGTCATGAAATTTCTCTCTACAATAAATTCCTGTATGCAGTATTCAAGGTTCATCTTAGTGCTGCCAAATATTCAATTAAAATTGTGCTTACATGAATATAAATTTTTTTTGTCCTTATTAAGAAACTATTTATAATTTCTTGCATCCTTAAAAAGGCAATTTAAAATTATTATCAAGGGCTTAATTAAAAAATAAATCACGAGAGAAACTTACAACCATTATGGATAATAAATTGAAATAAGACTCAATTTTTTATCTACTATAGATAAGATGCAAAATCTTTAGACAAAAGAAGAAAAACAACAGTCAAATTGATAACTTTCTTTAGGGAAGATAACCACGGGGCAGGGGATTAATCATATTACCAAAACCATCATAATTGCCACAATTATTGTTTTTTTTATAATCTTGCTTAGGAAGCATATTCAGCATCAAATTCATTGTAATCAATCTCAATTTTCTCACTCATTTTAGCCATTCAACATTCATTTGTTTGCGTTATAAGGTATAAAAGATTCTTTATGCTTTAGATGGCTTACTAGCTCTCTAACATTCAAAATATATAACATGGTCAAGTGCATCATCTATTTGTTCCAAAAAATTAACTACATCTACTCTAGTGAAGATCCTCTTCCCTCATTTATTTTGTTAATACTTTATATTTGCATTAAATTAATGCATAACTAGACAGATAATCTACTTTGAGTGCAACCTCTTCCTAAAGAAGATATTAAGTTGGGTTGAATATAAACTTCTTTGGTCTAAATGAGCAAATAGAAGTTTAAGAAATATGTAATTATTATGAAGGCAAACAAAATGCAGTGTAAGTACTGAATATGCACAAGTGGTCATATAGACCGCTTTTTAAAACAATGACCAAAGTCACCAGGCCAATTTCTACGTCTAAGTGATTCATAATCTCAAGAATATGATATGTAACCTATGCATGGGCAACCATTACGAAATTCCATGAAATAAAAGGCTACTGATAGCCTTCAAAACTTTGCAAAAGGCAAGAATTTTGAAATATGCAAATAAGGAAAAACATTAAGAAATGTCTCGAGTACTTGAGTCCCAAAGCAATTAAAAATCTTTAAGGTAAAATGTGCAATCAATTACAGCAAAAATATATATACACACAAACTTGATTGACATGAACAGTATAAAAATACCATTAGATCTTTGGTCCTTGGATGCTTCTTTGTTGAGAAGAGAACTCCTGTTGTGTAAGATGCAGGGGCTACAATTAGTATCATACTCACAGAAGCAATTTTACAGATAGGAGAAATTCAAATATGGTCAGAAACTAAATAACAAGAAAACTGATTGTCCTAATATATTAAGTTAAAATAAGCCAATCAGCAAGCACAGAGAAACTATGTGGTGCTTGACGTGCAAGTATAAGGTGCAGAAGGTGTTTTTGGTTGGGTCATTTTCACTCAGTTTTAGCTTTTCATTTTCCTGAAAACAAGAATCATTTCCTGGAAGCCTATTAAGTGAGTTGATATAAATGAAATGAAATCCTGAAATATGAGAAAAATGAAAGTTTGAGAACACGCAAAGCTGTAGACAGAGGAAAAATCAATTTTCTGAAATCTTATTCCTGTTTCCCAAAAAAAAGTGAAAGATGAAAAAAATGATAAGATTATATATAAATTCAATCATAAAATAATTTATAATATTATATAATATATTGAACTCATATATTATATGTCATAATCAACTAACATATATATTATATTAAAAATTACATTAAAATATATTATATTATAATAATTTAATATTATATTCAGAAAAATAGTATAATATTATTATATGTAAATTAGAAAGTTTAGTTTATTATATTATACAAATAAATAGATATTATATAATAATTATATAATAATAGATCCTATTTTATGGCACTTATATAACGGCATTATACCATATATTATTATAATAAAATAAAAAATTATACCAAAAAATTATAGTAATATATAATAATAGTATTAGACCATGTAATGTTATTATAGTACTATATAATATTATTAAATTTATATATATATATATTATTTTATATTAAAGTATTATGTTATTAATAATTGACCTAAAAAATTATTGGACTTCTTATTTCCATTTCAGTTGACGTTTTAAAAAATTCAAATTATTGAAAAGTGAATCATCTTTACTTTTCACATTTTCCATTTCATGGAATGAAAATTTAAAAACAAAATTCATGAAACAAATAGGTTCTTAACATCTAAAAGATTTCTAAGATTCAACTATTGGATAATTAATGGATATTAAATTCAATGCCAACCTTGAGGTAACCTATGCCAGTATGTCGCTGCATCATGAAACACAAGCAACATACATATAAGATCACATCTATACAAAATTCAAATACCGACCTCAGTACATCCATGAGCACAATCACATATCTAGGATCAACTACATGGATCATAACCCTTCAATGAACTCAATGTTTAGATCTCATAAATCACTTTTAATTGCATTAACTAAGTTTATTTTTATCTCCTTTTACATTTCTCACCTTGAACTCTTAGAAGCATAGTTGATTCAACTTGCGAAATAATATAATTTATTAGTTATGATTGAATATGACTATATCATCTCAAACATATGCTCTCATTAAATTTTTTATTGTTGACAGGAATTACATGCTTGTTCATGAAAAGTAGTAGCTTTAATTTTATCTTTTCTCCATACATCCATCTTAATATTCCCAGCTCCACAATACTAACTTTTTGGACATATTATGAACTAATTGCCCAACACTCTAATCCCTTCAAGTATAGAAAGTACCAATCTTGAATTTTCTTCATTATCTTAGGATCACACAACACCAAAGCAAACTCTAGAAATTTCTTTCCCAAGTTTGAAATCTCATCTTGAGCCGAGGATTCAGTCCCCAGCCAAAACACGATGGTGTTAGTGGAACATCATGGCAAGTGTACCAACAAGAGGCTCCTAGGAGAAGAAGAATCAAGGAGGAGAAGAACCCTTGTGTGACCTCATGAAACCACTGTGAATGTCGACGACCTCATCAACATTGCTGAACCCTCGTGCAATCTTGCCATTATCCTCATGTCTTGGTCATTGCAAACTTCACTGTAGCTTAGTTTGGCGCCCTACGACCATTTTGTGATTGTTCCAAGTGCCGGTCAATATGCGAAACAACCTATGTAGACTTACACAGAACAAAATTTCACTCCATGCTCAACATTTCAAAAAATCACTCTCTTATGATCCTTATATGAGAAAAAAAAATTAATGCTCTACTTTGACATATAATTAGGCACATAATACCAAATTAACTTGTTCTTAAAGCCCCTCAAATTAAAAAGCTATGCCAATAAAGGGCGGCCCGGTGCATTTAAGCACCACCCTCCAAGAAGTTTCTCAAACTCGAACCCGTGTCACACGGCAACAACTTTACCATTGTGTCAAAGCTCACCTTCTAAATTAAAAAGTTATGCCAATATAAGAAAATATTGTTTCAACCTCAAGTGATCTTCCTTGAGCTCATTATTTCAGCACAACATATTTTTTCGCAGATCTCATAAAATTAAAGTGATTATATTATCCTAACCCAAAGTCCATTTAGGAGGCTACTGGTTTCCATGCTCTCAGTATTTTAGGCACTTTATTAAGGACAAGTATCATCATGGCTCTGGTTACTATGTGAAGAAATAGGAGCTTCATCAAACTAAGTTTGCTTCTATAGTCTTTTAGGAGTTAAGGACAGAATTAAAAAGCTTTTTTACAATACACCAAGATCTTTATATACGTTTTTAGATTACTACCCATATTTCAGGGATAGACATAAGGGCACTTAAGTCCAGAAGGTGAACTAATTGCATTCTTTATCGCAAAACTCCCGTGAATGAAAAATGTTACCATAAAATAAAGAGTTTTACATTGACTTTCACACCTTAGAACATTGACGGGATTAATTATTACCAAATGAACTTATGTCAAAAAATAGTACCAAACATGCTAGACAAGTAGAGTTCCTACAAGCAATATTTTCATAACAGACCATTCTTGGTGTGAAAAGAAGCATGTCGGTGTGCTTGACAGGGTTATTAGTAATACACAAGAAGAGAACTCAAATCACAAGATTTTTGAACACTTAGAATAAATACATTACTTGTCCTGAGTACATTACTTGTCGGATTTTGAGATTTTCTGGGAGGTACAAGATAGAAATAGTTGCAATTAGATAGATAAAATGAAGAGAAAAATCCCTTTTAAGTGATCAAAATGAATGTGATTCAAACAGTAAAACCAGAAGTCAAACTAGCTGTTACCGTTATGATTAGAAACAGTAATTGAAGGCCGGATCCAATTAGGGCATCTATGGAAACGAAAACCCCTAAGCATACACCTGGAAGAAGCTGTCAGTATGACCAACACAAGTTTGCTAAGTTAACAAGTCTATAAACTAGAAAGATTAGTTACCTACGGCCTGGCTGATTTTCCCCATTGAAGTATGTCAAGATACTTTCAAAATATTTGACATATCTCTGAATGCAATAAAAAGTGGAAAATGAAAGTCAAAATCTTAAGATAATGTAATATCTTATAGGTATTTTCAATAGAAAGTAATTGACTGACAATTTGACTTGGGAGAACAAGCCCCTTCCCATCTATGCATCTTTTTTGGTTGTAGTATTCCATGGACTCTTCAGCAGTAGGAAAAAACTGTATAAATGGGAAACATTTTATACAAATAGATACAAGCTATAAGTAACAAATTTGAGAGAGGCAATAAATAATATTATTTGACACATTTTCAACTAGTCTTACCTTAAGATATAGAAGCAGGCTAGAGATCATCAATCCTGTCCTTGCCATACCGGCCTTACAGTGAACAACGACAACATTTTCGATGTCCTCCTTCAACCACGAGTAGGCACTATGACAAAATGAAATAATAAGTTGAATTGGAGGACAGTTGTGGTCATCAAAAGGGAAGCAAGCCACCTGTGAAATCACAACACTTGAGATGAGCAATCATACAAGAATAAGAATGTGAAAGTGAGCATTATGCATCAGCATTTATTGCAGTTAAGCTGAAATTGTGAGACAACAGTCTTTACCAGTTGGGCATAAAGTAAACAGTAGGGACTCTTTAACCCTAGTAATTCTCTCATTTTATCCACATTGAAATATATTGAAAGTAAGCTACCAGCCTAAGTTTTCATTCCTATGCATATTATAGATTGCATTGCCAAATCAATTTGAGAGTTAGGTTGCCAAAGACTAAATTACTTTCATAAAATATCATTTAGCAAAAGTACCTTTCCTAGATGCACTGTTGCAATGCAAATGCAATGGCAAACTCAGCCTAAATAGCATGTTAGTAAAAAAGTTGTAGAATCAATTGAACTAAGATACTTATCGCAAAAGCACTCAGTGAATCACATACACATGTTTAGACATTCTACAGAAAGGAGAGAGAAGATTAACACACACAAAAAAAGTATACTAACAACTGATGAAAGGAATATCATTTGATGATGCAAGAAATACAAGAAATACATAATCAAATAGCAATTGAGTTGAAAGGAATATCACATGGAAAATTATACTAACAACTGAAAATAGCGTTCTTTCAAATTATCATTGTTCTTTAGTTGCATAAGCAAAGGCTACTGGAGGTATGATAAACATGGTTCACATCACAGAAATGTTAATTGTGAAAAGGAAAAAAAAAAACTAGAGCTATTGTGTTTTGGCAGCTTGCGTTTTCAGGATTTTAACACAACACCCTTGAGATGGTAAATGGTGCTGAGTCGTCATTTGCAGCTCCATGCACCCATGGAGTTGACAGGTTAGATGTTTTCAACTTTCTCAGTTAGTTTAAATTTGAAGGCGCCTTCTGTCTTCCCAATTGACTGTCCAAGACGATGTGGACTACTGAATTGGAAATGGTATAATTTTTTGTTTAGATCATTGATCTCATTTGTCTCTTTATCAGTTCCTTTTCCATTTTAATTGCACAGCTTCCCCAGTGGATCTTATAAGGACCATGTATTATCTTCCTCTGCTCTGTTGACGCTCTGGTATAGGGCACCTAGCAAGTTTTATATACCAGAAACTATCTTCCTCTGGATCTTTCGCTGGCCAATATCTTTATTCAGTGTTAACTGAGAGGTATTATATCAATTTGGGACAAGATTGTTTGGCAGTGAAAGATTCGCCTAAAGTTGTAAATCACCTGCAATAACAACAGCTCACAGGTGAAGGGATCTTGGCTACGGGAAACCCTAGAACACCATGGGAAGCTCTACGTTTTCTTTTACCTCAGCGACCTCGACAACGCTGGCTTTCTCGAAGAGCTAAGCCAATCCCTCACTGTCCACATCGTAAGAGAGGTTGCCAACGTAGAGCTTAGCCTCCTCTGGCGGCTCGGCATACCCCTACTCTTCGACAAACTCGCCATCTGCCTCAGCAACTAACCCTCCCTCCAAAGAATGCTCCTCGTCTTTCTCGTACTCCTCGATCCCATCAGAGGCTTCCGACCCCGCTTCATCGTACCCGAACTCACCGTCATCCACCTTGGTATCTTCGTCCTGGCGAGCCCAGTCGGAGGTCTTCGCGACTAGTGGGAGAAAAGGAGGGCTCTTTTTCAGGAACAAACACGAAGGGGAGCGGGAGAGGTGCAGTAAGGGGAAGGGCTTGGAGGAGCGAGACAATGGGAGGAGAGGGAAGAGAGGCTTGGAGGAGAAGGGGGCGGTGGGGAGGGAGGGGAGAAGGGCCTCCGCCATGGATAGGGAGTTGAAGATCCTCGCGGCGGCCGCCATGGATTGGGAAGAAGGGAAGGGATAAGGAGGAGGAAGAGAAAGCAAGGAGAGTGGATATGAGAAATAAAAAAGAAGATATTTTTGGGGTTGGAATTGGAATTTTCGAGAACTTTTGCATTTAAATCGCCAAACTATAGAATATTATTATGAATTACATCAGTTTTTTTAAGGTGCCAAAAGTATTAAATTTAAATCCATTTTGATCGAATCTAATTTTATAATTATTTTTAAAAAAGAAATTGAATAAAAATTAAAAAAACAATTCTTATTTTCTTTATCGTAAAAAGGTATTTATCTTTTTTCTTATTTAGAACTAACTATTCAAGTACTACTGTAGAAATTATAACTATAATTGCCATAATTTATAATAGAAAATATCATTATTTCACAAATTTTAAAGTAATTATCATAAAATTGTTTCCCATAATATTAACTGATCAATGATACGTACAGAGAAAAATCTCAAGAAAAATTAGGAGACATATAGATTATGACTCATCATTATACTTTTATGGGACTTTATCACATTATTAATTTATTCTTGACCTTTTGATTAAGATTTTTTTATTGAGTAAAACATTTATCATATTAATTATGGTCATAATTATTATAATAATATTGGAATATATTTTGAATGATTTTAATCATTAAAAATAATATTTTAAGACAATAATAATTTTAATTAAGTTAAATAATTTTAGTAATTATAAATTATGGTATAATAAAGTTGAAATAAAAAAAAAAGATGGCACATCTTTTGATAATTTTTAAAAATGGAACGCTAATTTACTTATTATCCAAATCACACCGACAAAACATCTAGTCTATTACATGTAAAAAAAAAAAACAATGTAATCCTATTTTAATTTATTTTTTCTAAAATGCCATCCTTATTTACTAAATATATAACAAATCAGCCTTATTAAATTTTGAGACACTTTATATGATGTATAAAAAATAAGAAAAATTTCATTTTCACCATCATTTCACCTTCTAATTACTATCTCTATTATTAGATTATTAATTAAGCAAATTGTCACTAATGAAAATGGTAAGGGCTCAAAATTTTCAAGAGAACATTAATAATTTAAAAAAAAAAACATTTTAAACAGGGCATAGATAAATACTCTTTATATACAGAGTTCACACTGCTATTTCCACAAAATTCATCTCTTCTTTGCCACAAAAGAAGAGGAAGAAGAAGAAGGAGGCTGTGTAGTAAGTAGTCATTCAAGTGCCTTGTGCTTCAGCCATGGCTCCTCCTGCTCTTGGAACCCTTCTTGTCTCTTCCTCTTGACCAGGCAGGAGATCACCCTCGCAGATGCCACCTTCTTCGCCAACAGCCTCCACTTTTCATCCTCTTCCTCTGTTCCATTCGTCTTCTGCTCCATCTTCTGCTTGAATTGTCTGCAAATTAAGAAACAAATGAAATTGGATCTTTTCATGCACAAAGAAGTACCAAAAAAAAAAAAAAAATTTGAAACAGAACAAAAGTTCAATCTTTGAAGGCACGGAGATGTAAAGATTTGAGTTTGAGTAAAAATTTGAAGGATAGAGAATAAAAGAAGTTTGTTTTCCATCATTGAAGGAGAAGAGAAACGAAGATTTGAGTGTTTGTTGATCGTGAAAAGAGGGGGGAAATGGAGGTTTTTGCGTGCTTACGAGCAGAGGGGGACGTGGCACGGTTCGGGATGGAGGCAGATGGAGGCGTGGAGGCGGAGGAGCTGCCAGAGGCGCTTGCAACGCTGGCAGAAGTGCTGCTTCTTCTTCCGGTCGCATAGGGCGAGGTGGTGGACGAGCTGCTGGAGGCCGCGGCAGGTGGCGGAGTTGGGGCACTTGCCGGCGGCGCAGCCCTCCGAGAAGATGTGCTGCAGGCACTCCATCGCCTCGCTCAGCTCCGTGTACAGGCGTTGCTCCTTCCTCTTCCGCCGCCGCCGCTTTTGCCTCTGCAAGAATCAGGCGACGCGCGTCAGCCGCTGGATCAAATGCCGAAGCGAAGGGAGATACGCGCAGAGACGCACCGAGTACGCGTCTTGGAGGGATTGAAGGATGTCGAGCTCGAGGCAGGGATCGTGCTCCTGAAGGAAGCGCCAGGCCTCGGTGCGCTCGACGGCGGCGAAGTCCTCGGCGATCAACTTCATGCAGCGGAGGTGGAGCCAAGCGGCGTCGCACCGCCGCGCGAGCACCAGCACGTCCACCACGCCCTCCGCCGCCAGGCGCGACGCCAGCGCCCGCTCGCACGCGCGCTTCAACCACCCCACCTGGTACACGTGCGACAGCACCAGCAAGTGCACCGCGTGCTCCGCCATCTCCGCCGCCGCCTCCTCCTCCGCCTCCTTCATACCAAACCTTCACAATTTTTAACTCAAATTCAGCGATCATCATGAGGAATCGTTCTCGATTTGATGATCTCAATCATGTATTCATCGACAAACAAATTAATTGAGAAAAGGAAATTTTGCTTTAAAAAAACTTTGAAGTTTACATCACGTTTTTGGTATGATCTTTAAAAAAATCAAGCAGATGGCCAAAAAGCTGGAAATCGAAAAAAAAAATTTGTCAAAATTAAATTAATGTAAAGCGGATTTCAACAACGGCGTGGTTGAAAAATCGTGATCGCATTTTTCCTTTCAATTTTCCTCCTTTTTGACCGGAAATGACGATGAGAGAGAAAAAATTCGCACACGATTCAATAAAAAATTCAAAAAAAAAAAAAGCATAAGGTGGGGAAAAAGAGTAACCTAACGGGAGAGGAGAGGAAGCGGAGGAAGGCATCGACTGCTTCGTGAGGGACGCCGAGAATGGAGATAGTAATCACTCCCCCGTCGCTGCGCGTCTCCGCCTTCTCCAGCAAGCTCTTCAGCACCGGCGACGCCGCCGCCTTCGCGAACAGCCGCATCCGTCAAAAACCCCTAAATGAGTCTCTAACAAACTAGATCCGCGCACAAGGAGGACAGATCTAGGGATCTTACCAGAACGCGGGAATAAGCCGGGATTCTCCGCTTGCCGGAGGTGAGAATCCTGACATCCGCCGACGAACAGTTGTCGCCGCCGCCGCCGCCGATCGTCGGATAGCTCATCGACAGACGATCGAAAAGTCACGTGGAACGAGCGTGCGATTCGGTGCAGAGGAAGAGTTGATTCAAAGATCATTATGGCGCATATATATAGACAGAGAGAGAACATTTCATTTTGCCCCTCAGAATTTATCAAAATTATCTTCTCTCCACAATAGACTAAAGATCTTTCTGAAAGAGAGAGTGAGACGGGTACGGAAAAGATGGCGTATTGTTACATATAAATTTAATATTTAT